>JAPQRQ010000026.1:6255807-6276449 GCA_037367365.1 Apogon talboti | reverse complement strand
ATGAAGGAATGTTCCTTCCTCCGTACCACATCTAAAGCACAAAGATGACACATTAGAATTATATTTATGTAATTTATGTGAATGTAAATGTGTTGTTAACCCTTTAAAGACAATGTGTGTCTCCAGAGACACATTCTGCATTTCACAGCGTTCAAAAATCCAAACGTCATCTTTTCACTGAGATTGGGTTCTTTCTATTGGTCTATAACACTTTAGGGTAGAAGTCTGCATTGGCTGAGGGGGAGGGGTGGAAGTGGGCGGAGCAGAGAGCAGCAGAGTGCAGTCGGTGAGAGAGATGGAAGATTTTTTTTATTACTTTTAGATGCGTTTTAGTGAGGTTTGAGTGCTGAATTCTTGTAAATAATTGTATATAATAGTGATAGTGCTGTTTTGGAGTGTTCTACTAGTGTGATTTGCAGTATTTTTGTTTAGTTTTGCCGTTTTCTTTTTTTTTTTCACTTTTTCAGTTTTTATCTGCACTTTTACAGTTTGCGTAGTTCATTGACAGTTGTATTTTAGCTGTGAATATTATATAAATGTATGTATATGCATATTTATACATATATATAAATCTATATACAGAGAGCTACCCAAGACAGTAAGAGATGCACTGTCATTAAAAGGAGCAGATCATGGATGTCATAGATGACTAGAAATAACTAAAAAATAAGAAGCTGGAACATGGACACAGAATCATCTACAAACAAAAATGTTTGAGCACATGGAAAATAAGTGAAATTTTGTCTCTATAATCTAATAAAATTTCATACTGAACATTTACAGTTGTTTTTCATAAAAATATGATAAAAAAAAACGCAAGTCTGTTTTTTTTTATTTTTATTATAACACACTATTTTAAGCAGTTATTACAGGGTTAAAGTCACTGATGAGACAATGCTGACACGCTTACCCTGTCAAACACCTTTGTCCTGTGCAGAGAGCTGGGGAAGGCCAGGAGGTTGAGGAGGAGTTTATGGAGTGTAGAGAATGGCCTTGTGACTTGCAGAACCTGGACATTCACATCAAGAGGAATCAGAATCAGAATGTTTAACGTCGTACTACACAAAGTCAAAGGACACCGAGTACAATCCCACACAGTTCAATGAAAGCAAGAAAGGAACTAAACATTCCTCTGTGTACAAAGAGTGAGAAAAGAGAATTCCTAATAAAGAGACAATGTATAATATGTGAATATACAAACAAGATGTGTATGTTTAGCAGCAGTACATACATGACAAATTACACAGTTGAAAATTACTGAATGTAAATGACTTTGAACTCTGCACCAATAAACAAACATCACTAATCACTAACGTGTGTCACAAAACACTGCCATGTCATTGACTGTACACCTTTCTTGTTGATTGTTTAGGTTAGTTCTATTTCCTCCTGATGGTGACCAATGCACCATCTTATAACGGGAGACATTCAACAAAATATTTGCTGTGAAGAAAAATAGAACAACGGTTGAAAGTGAAACCAGTTTGTAAACACTGGCTTTTATTGTCCTTTTATTGGACTAGTAGTCTCCTGTTCTTATCTGTCTGCTGTTACTGTTTGATGTTTTTGTCTGTATTTTGTCTTTGTTTTTATATGTCTTGTATTTGTAATGTTTTGTAGTGTTTTTAACTCTGCTCTTGAACTGTGTTTTAACAGTAGAGGCTGAACCAGGGGCAGGGGCTGTAAATCGGTCTTGGCTGCAAATTCATATGTATCTGTTTTATATTTGATATGAAATAATGCCTATTACATTTGTCCCTATTAAACAAACATCTAAATAAAAAATACATTTTAAAACTCGGGTACTGAAAAAGCCTCTTGATGAGCAACTGAACAGATCAATGATTCCATTTATTCATCATGGTGTTTGTCATTTTACCCTGGACCAGCCGTGAATTTCTCCTCCTCGTTTCTTGTCCTCGTTCATCATCTCTACGACGTTGGCGTATTCCGACATCAGCTGTTGAGTGTTTTTACCTGAACCCATGAGCTGAATGTGGAGCTCTGACAGCAGCTGACCGGACAGTTTATTATCCTGAAAACACACACACACATTACAAATAATGAGGTTTTTATAATTCTAAATCAACTTGAGTAAAATCTGCTTATGACACAAACTACTGCAGGGTAAAGTGGATGAACTGAACAGTTTTAGTGCAAACAGATCACCAAAAACACTGAAAATACACTGAGGACTTGATGACTTTAACATATTAAATAAAAACATTTTCCCTGTAAATACACAACTTCTCATAATATAAAAACTATAATCTGTCTTAATTCTTTTTGTACAAATTTATGGTTTTCTAAACTCAGAGTTTTCTCTCATAAATTAATGATTTTTCTCTTGAAAATCTAAATTCTTTTTCCAATTAAATTTAACAGTTTGAGAAATTCTGCAGTTTTTTCCCACACAAATGTAGGACTTGTAGTTTATAGTTTGACACCCCTGATCTCAGGATTGCTGCTCTTTTTCCCATGAATTTTCAACTGTAATCTTTAATCCTTCAGATCGTAGTTTTCATCTCTAATGGTCCTGTTTTCTGTCACAGTTAAATAACCAGACTGTGTTCGTACCGTGATGTTTGTGGGATGTTTCAGCATTGTGCCGATGTTCTTCAGAGCCATGGGTCCGAGTTGTTCTGGAATACTTCCCAGTAAACTCTGCAGCGCCGTTCTGTAAAATGCCACGGCTCTTACCACAAAGTCCTCCCGCTGCTGCTCGCCAATGTCCACCAATGGGGTCGCCGACAGGAAGTCTGTGGCTTGAAAACCAACGTTGACTTCGGCGGTGGGGAGTAGATCCTTCTCGCTGTAGAGGAGCAGCGGGTCCGGCCTTCGGAGGAAACGTTCTGTGGAGGAGGGGCGGAGCAGACTGACGGCATAGGTGTCGACCAACATGGCGGTCAGCTGCAGCTCTGCGGCCATGTCACATGAGCTGCCTCCCTGTAGATCCTGAAGCGCCCGGAGCGGCTCTAGGGCATGGGACAGGAAAAGGAAGTGCAGGTAGACTTCAGGATCCATGAGCTGTGATCGGAGCCTGTCGACACCTCCTTCTGGACTCAGAGACTTAAAATACTTCACCACGTCCCTCCACATGGCGACCATCTTCTGGACCGTGTGGATGAAGGAGACGTGAACGGACACAGGACGCAGCGGGTTGTAAGACCCTGAGTCGGCAAACAGTTCCTTCAGGGTGTCATTCACGGAGTCGTTGGTGGAGCAGTGATGGTGCAGGTCTCGGATCAGGTCCCTGACGCCAGTGAACGAGGCCAGGAGTCCGGCTCGACAGGCCCGTCTCGCCATCCCCGGGAGACCACAGAGCGAGACAACGGTGGGGTTTATGGCCTGGATCTGGGACTCGAAGGCCTCAGGGTGTGGGGCGTCGCAGTAAAACACCACCAGGTTGGAGAGTGGGAGGTGGAGCTTCACCAGCAGCTCCATCAGCAGGCGTGGATCCTCAGAGGTTTGGGAACAGGCGTCCTTCTGCAGTGTGTCCAGCAGCCTTACCAAGCTGACCCCTGACCTCTGATCAAAGTATCCAATTAGAACGACAGCGGTGGTCTCCCCTGGACCCAGCTCCAGCCTGGTGTACAGATACAGGCAGAACGGTGTCTGGGAGCAGGCCTGGATGACCTCTGACCTCCGACTCATGATGGCATTGATCTGACAGTCGGCGCTCAGATGTGAACGGACGTCGACACAGTATTTTCTGACAAAGCGCAGACAGGTGTCGTTCCACCTTGGCCAACGTTTGTATGCCTCCTCTTTTGTGGTTGTGTCCATTTTCTTTGGTTCTTTCTCCATCATCACATCGTCCTCGTCGTCAGATATTAATGAGATCACATCCATACTCCTGCTCAAACGCTCCTTCTGTTTGGTTTCCTGTTTTGCCATCGGTTTGTCTGTCTTCTCCTTTTGAGGAGTCACCTTAGAGGAGTCGTTGACTGTAACAGAAATAAAAACACACTCAGACACTCACTCTTTAATTTAATAAGTTTTATCTCACATTCTGCAGGTTTGTAATACCTGATACTGTGCTTTCCCTTCATCTGTGATGGCTCTTTGTTGCTATTTGACTTAAAACTTTGCAGCACATTTTAAACTAGTGTTTATTCCATTTATTTTTTATAGTTTTGTTGCAGCAGAATCAATGATAATCTAAAACACAAACACATTTCTACTTCATTTATTTTAAGTTTTACAACAAATTTCAAACTATAACCAAGTAATGTTACTTTGTAATTCAATCAACTTTAATGACCATTTAGACAAAAACACATTTAAGACACTTTAAAGCCTAATGACCTGTGGAAACCCAGTAGCCTTATTTACATCCACAATTTCATCACAACCTTTATTTCATCTAACAGTAACGAAAGACTGAGGCATCATTCTTTCTTAAAAATTACCTTTCTGGATTGTTTTTTAACATCACATGCTCTTAATTTAATGAAGAAAAACCAAACTATAAGGAGTCACACCTCATGTTATCACTATAATACAACTGTTTATACAGTTACAAAATACAAGGGTGGAACTTACATTTTTGGTTAAATTCTGTTTTCCTAAATATTATAACTAAATGCAGAAAAACACAAGGGTGGAAATTAAATTCTTCAGACTTCCTGTTCTACCTTTGTTTACATCCCAGAGATAATATCTATAAAATAAAACATAACATAAACACTGTAATAAAACAAACCCCCAGCACAGATGGAATAAAGTCTCCTTGATTGTCCAGAATAAATCAGGTTGTTTCCTACTCCTCCACATGTTCGTGAAGATACTGCTTGAGTTTTTCCCGCGAAAGTGGTGCATTCAAGTCTACGGGAAAGTGGAAACAAAAAGGATTTTTCGCTACCCTATTAAAATCTGCTTTAAAGTTTGAAATAAAAGTCTGATGACTTGTTTCTGAATATATAAAACAGGAAATCGCTGCTTTTAAAATCCGGATAAAATATTTAAAGACTGGTATTGTGTAGTAGAAGTGTAAACAATGGACCCCGAATGTCGTTTTACTGAGGGGACTGAACTCAGCACAGAGAAGCCAATGTGATTCCAGATGTTTCAGTACATGAACCAACCAGATTAGAGCGGGTAACCACTCTAACCAATCACATCAATGGAATGAGCACCCATGCGGTCCATAGCTCCATTCAACCGGCACCGAGTCCGGTTATGGACGTTGTTCCGAAAACTAAACAAAACTTTGTGAAAATTATGTTCTTTATCACATCATGTCAGAGTGATGAGACACTGACCGGAGGACAGATTGACCATTAGCGTTTACCGTGCATTCAGTGGTGTAATTCTACGTTTTACTGAAGTCGGGTCAGCTGTTTATCCGTTTCCTGAAGCGGCCACGACGGACTGATACTGGACACAAAAATAAACAGCAAACTGGAAACTTTATACCCCACCGATAACAGCTCAAAATGACTCGTTTTATAATACCACGCAAACAAAATTGCTTTTAAGTTTTTAATCTTATCCGGTAGGTCACTGTCTTTGACTGTACAAAACAATGCGACACAAGCACGTAATAATCGCAGTAATTAACGCTATCTCGTTTAAAAACAAAGCAGCACGTTTATAAAGTACAGCAACATACTGGTTGGTTCGCATTAAAGTAGTGTGACTTGGCTTACTGTCATTAATTTAACATTTTTGTTCCAGTAAAGGTGTAAAACAAGAAAATTCTCAGCCGAGAGTCAAAACATTAATGCTACCTAGTGTTGGAAAACATTAACGCTAGCTAGTGTTGGAAAACATTAACGCTAGCTAGTGTTGCTAATGCTAACTCACGAGCTAACGTAACTTTTACAGTGAAAGTCGATAAAGTTAGCGGCGAAGTAAGTTAAATACACTTTAAAAACATAAATACGTATCGGTGTTAAGTTTTAACCACGCTCAAAGATATTCACAGTGCTCTGGAGAAAACACAAGCTGCCACTCACCCTCTCCGTGTCGTGTTTTATGGGTCTTTAAACCACGAGTTTACCGGAGCTGCTCACCTCCCCCCGTCCTCCGCCCCCTGCGCCCCCTACCGCTCCGCCAATCCGCCGTGGTCTATGAAGATTTAAACATCAGTGTAGAGTTATGGAAACGACCAGAAATACGGTTACTTGTTTATGTGTATTATTTGTAACATGGTTGTAACATTTCTGCTGGAAGCTAATGTCCATAAATTGCTGTTACACACCAACCAGGCGTTAGTATTCCACGCTAGTTAGCCACAATACCTAATTTAGCTAACACAGAGATAGGTCATAAACTGTATTAGCCTGTAGTATTTTGCATATTGTAAGCTAATGACAGACCCCAAAAGTTGCTAGTACTAGTTTAACATTTTATCGTTTATTACTTTAAAGTGCTCAAATCACAAATAAAACTTAGCACTCCTCCTCACATACATAAACGACCCAAGGACGCTGAGAAGCTAATGGCGACTGTTAGCTAACTATTAGCCATGCACTGAAACTTATCTTTGGAACATTCCCAGGTATACCAAGAAAAACACGAAATTAATGTATATTATTCAAGCTAGAGTTGATATTAATGCATCATATGTATATAAGGTGTCTTTTAGGATATATAATCAAAGAGTATAGAAGTAAAGAGGCTAAACTCTGATGTTTTCAGTCTTAAATGTGAGGTGTAGCTCTGCTAAAAAAAACTGAAGTTAACGTTGAACCAAAAAGTAAATAACTTTCATCTGTAATTATTATGAGCAGCAAAGACTATCAACAAAAGATTTAACAACGAAAAATCCCTTGTTCATTATCTTTTTACATAATGTAGATTAAAAGATGGTCTGTTGCAAATAAATGAGCTTTCACATCTTTAAGAAATAACAGGAAAAGGTGAAATATGATATAGAAGCAGAGCTGGGTAAATAACTGCGGAACAGTATGGTAAATATGATATTATTTCGACAAAAACAAAGAAAAAAGCACTGATTTCACTTCGACTTGTTCTCTGCTCTATATTGTGGCATATGAATTTTTGGCCTATGTGATTTTATTTAAATCAGAGCGATCCATGGTCTGGCAAATTATGTTATTCTGTGCAACATAAACCGCATTTTACTCTAAATGTAGATTAATTAAACATCCACACTGCTCTGCGTCTCCTGTTCATACTAATGTGTTCAACTTCTTAATGGACACTGGTTGAAACATTTCACGTGAAGCTACCATTGTCGGCCATCTTGGACCAAGGGAGTCAAATGTCTATTTTTAAAAATAAACTTTATTGAACAACCCTACCAATACAATCAAACATTACAGGAAACAGACAAAACATCCAGTTTATTAAACCACTCTACGTGAGATGAAAACTTACAGTCATGACTTTGACTTGAAGTTATATCATGTCTTCAACACTGATTGAGGAAATTTACACTCAGAACTGTTTGACATAAATTAATTAATTCCCATACAATGACAAGAAAATAAGTAACAAAGCAAGCAAAAAAAATTTGAATCAACAAAATAATCACCAAAACAAACAAAAAATAGCCTAATAATATATACAATAACCAAAAATAATAAAATAATCCATAAAATAACCAAAACCTGATAAATTATCACCAAAACAAATAATCACTGAAATCAAAGGAATCACAAAAACAAACAAAATAGTAGAATCAAAATAATAAAAATAAAATCAACAAAACAAAAGATAAAATAATCCACAAAATCAACAAAATAATCGAATAAACAAACACAAATGATAAAATCAACAAAATAATTACAACAAAACCAAAATAATAAAACACAATAGTGTATAGTAATAGTGACTAGAACTTGATGAAGTTTCACATCTTTTATTGTGTTTTTTTAATATGTAAACCAGTGTAATAATGAATAAATGTTGACCTTATTAATTGTTTGAATGTTGAATAAACTGTTTTAATGTTACTGGTTACAGTCAGTTTCTTTTGTTTTTTTAACGTTGGGGTTAACTTGGTGGCATTTACGGTTTCTTCTGTCCACTCTGGGTCTTGTCTCGGGTTTGTCTCTGACCTTGTCTCACTATGTCATTGTAGTTCTGGATGTACATCTTAATCTGAAACCAGACAAGGACATGACGTTTGTTTACATCCATCTGTTTTTTCACTTTACACTGAAACACCTGAGTGGAAACATCTAAGTATTAGAACCATTCTTTATGTTTTTATTTGAACAATTTATTGAACAAATGAAAAAAAAACTAAAAGTTTTCCTTGAACAAATATAAAAGTCAACTAGACCCTGAGACCTTACTTTACCAAAAAAAAATGTTGTTATAACTAGGACAAAGTCACAAACCTTTAATGGCTGATGTAAAAGGACAAAAGTCATGATCTACTCGAACTCTGGCCATGAAAAATTACACTTATAACTGTGTTTGAGTTGAATAAATTAATTCACGCCCATATAATGACCAAAAAAGAATAAAATGAGTAACACAACAAAAAATTACAAAAATAATCAATGAAATCAACAAAATAATCACCAAAACAAGCAGAAAATAGTATAATACACAATACATAATGTAACCCAAAAGAAATTGTTTAAAAAATACATAAAATGACCAAAAAATCAAATAACAGAAAAAAGCGAGAAATTAATAAAACAATCAATGAAACCAACAAAATAAGCACAAAAAAACCCAAAATAGTAATACATAAAATAACCCAAAAAAAACCCTCAATAAAATAACCCATAAAATGACCAAAAACTGATAAAAAAAGTAATCTACAAAATAAACAAAAACCCCAGAAGTGACCTGGTGTCCTCTGTCAAGGCCTCGCCCCACAGTTTGTGAAACAGAGTCTCAGACAAAGGCTTTAATAAACCTGACGTGCATAAATTCACATATTATTTTGCAGATTTTTATATAGCTCTGTTAAAAAAATGTACGACATATTTGATTCGTCACTAGTCCGTACCGTTTTCAGCTGTGTCTCAGAATCTCCCATGTCGACTCCACCCTCGTCTCCGACCACGCCCCCTGCTGCCTCAAAAAGGTTGAGGATTCCAATCTTCATCTTCCCCAAAAGAAGGGTTTGACTTTCAGACGTTTTCTGGATCTGGGTCCACTTCCGTTCCTGCGCGGAGACAAAGAAAGAAAGAAAGAATCATAGATTGACCTGAGCTGTTGACTTAGATTTAATCTAATGCACTTCTATAAACACTACAAAAAATAAAAAAACTAAATAATACAATAATGCATAAAAAATGTCTGAATCTTTAGGTGGATCTCTGTCTGATTAAATAACTTTTTTCTTAATTTCTAAAATACTGATGAGGTTTCTGAACACGACATCCTGAACCTAAACCTGGTCAGACCACACCCACAGTTGCACCTGAACCTAGTCAGGCCACGCCCACTGCTCAGCGTCAGTTCTTGTACCCATATCTGGGCCTCGTGGGCGGCAGCATCCAGCTCCGTCCAGACCGCGGCCATGTGGCTCTGGGCGTGGACCGTGTCCAGGTGGTGTTGGTTGTCGATGGTCAGCAGGTCCTTTTTCTGCTGCTCCACCTGGTCCAGTTTAAGGTTCTCCTTCTGGAACAGGTTGTATCTGAGGTGGAGGAGGTTCTCCAAACGGTTCACCAGCGTCTCCACGTCCACAAACTACAAAATAACAACAACAGGAAGCAGTGAAAGTAAACAACCAAAGGTCAACAAAATTAAAAAGTAAAACTCGGACTGAAACAACACGTTACACGAATAAAAGAACATTTTTAAAAAATGAATTGATACAATGAACGTTGTCGTCAGTTGATCATTAAAGCAATGAATGTCAAATTTGTATTTTCAGTTTAAAGGCTGATTTTTAGAAGAAATCACAGTTTTAAAAGACACAAGATGAAAATGATACAAGAAAATGAAGCAAACGACATGGCAAAAAACAATGTAAAATGCGCAAAAAAGACACAAAACAAATTATATTAGATGTGCAAAAAAACGAGGCAATGATATGACAAAATAAAAATGCAACAAAATGATGCAAAATGTGTAAAAAATAACGACACAACAAAAGATGCAAAACAAAACCAAAGCAATGTAAAAGAAGCAAAAGACGACGCAAAACACGCAACAAAATGAAAATGACTACAAAAACCAACACAAAAAACACGCAAAAATGACATTAAAAAACAACACACAACAGTCCATGAAAAATGCAAAAGAAATGACAAAATGAAAAGGAAGCAGGACTAAACAAGTTGAAAAAGATGCAAAAAAAATGACGTCAAAGATGAAAAGGACATTTTGTTTTATTTTTCAAAGACACTAAATAAACCTGGAACACAAACTCGTCCACTGATCACTGAAAAAGAAGAAACACAGGAAATAACAGTTGCCCACCTGTGTCACGCCGACGACTTTCTCCAGGAAGTCGTGGGACGCTCCTTGGATCTGCAGAAGACACTGAGCCTCCATCTTCTTCTGCTTCACCTGGTCGTATTTGGCCTTTGACCTCTGCAGGTCAGCCTCCATCGCCTCGATCTCCGTCACCTCGATCTCCGCCTTCTGAACCAGACGGTCTTTACACTGGAAAGAAAATACAAAACAGTCCAGTCAGGATCAAAAATAACACTTAGGTCTGCTTTAAAGGACGTTTGGGATCACGGAGAAAGATGAAGAAATGAATGATATTTTAATAAGAGACAAAAAAGGTGAAGCAGGAAGAAAAAAGACAAAAAGAAGTAAATAAAGAACAACGTAAAGACGCAACAAGAAGAAAATAATGAACAGATGGAGGGATTTAAGTAAAAGACAGAAATAAAAGAAAAAGTGAACTGAAACGAATGTAATAAAATGAGCCGTAAATGTAATGTTTTTCATTTGGACGTTCAGAGGCTCTGTAGTTACCATGGAAACACCGTCATCTTCTACAACATTGATTCACCAGCAAAACCCATGGAGTTGGATCAGTGGCAGTGGATGGACACACTGGGTTTATGTATATTCAATAAAATTAACAAAAACAAATAAAAAAAACTTACAATATGATAATAAAATGTTAAAAAATCTACAGAAAAGGACTGAAGTTTGGTAAAAGGAAAAGCAACAAAATGAATAAAAACAGCGAACGTGATCAATAAAATTAACAAAAATGAATAAGCCAACAAAATAATAAGTAACATAAACAAAACAAGCCACAAACTGAACAAATAAAATAACAAGTAAAATTAATTTAAAAAGTCAACTAAATTATAATAAAATAAAATAATAAGTGCCAGGAATAAAATAAGTTGTAGATGATTGGTTTTATGTTCAGTTAATGATATATTTGGGCCCAAAAAAATCCCTTTTTCCTTAATTTTTCTGTTTTGATAAAACAATCTTTGAAGCTTTAATGAACGTCTACATTATCAGTCAATTAAATACAGAAAATACAGAATTTACACTGAAAAAATGCAAAATACAGTGGATAATATTCTACAAAAAGGTTAAATATGATGAGGAAGGTTAATTTGGAGGTTTGTACGGTTTTTAAGGGTTAAACTTTACTGTGATTGTGATCTAACATTAGTTCAAGTCTCACCTTCTGAACCATTTCGTGGCTGATTCTGAACTGACGTAATTCCTCCACTTCCTGTTGTAACTTCCTGTTTTCCTGTTGTCTCTTCGTCAGCAACTGAAATAAAACACAGATTCAGTCATAGAGGAAAGTAATGAAGGAGAAACTAAACTAACAAAAGTAAAACTAACTTAAGAGATGGTGTAAACAGACTAGAAGTTGGTCAAAGCAGTAAAAAAGACAGAAACTAAACTAAAACATGATCAAATTGAACTAAAAGACAGTCAAACTAAACTAAAACGTGACGAAGTGGATGAACTCTTATGATTTTAATCCTGTTCTAAACGTCCGTTGAACCTGATGGACACTGTCCAGGATGGACACTGTCTGTCCATCTGTCTGTCCATCTATCTGTGTCTGTCAGTGTGTCGTCTACCTGTGTCCTTGTGTCCTCTACCTGTGTCCATATGTCCTCCGTGTCCAAATGTCCTCTACCTGTGTCGGTACGTCCTGTGTCCATATGTCCTCTATGTCCGTGTGTCCTCTGCCTGTGTCCGTGTGTCCTCTGTGTTCTTGTGTCCTCTACCTGTGCCTGTGTGTCCTCTGTGTTCTCGTGTCCTCTACCTGTGTCCATGTGTCCTCTACCTGTGTTCGTGTGTCCTCTACCTGTACCCGTGTGTCCTCTGTGTCCGTGTGTCCTCTACCTGTGTCCGTGTGTCCAGATGTCCACTGGTGTCCTCATATTCCTCCTGTTTTTTCAACAGTTGTAAACGCTTTTCCACTAACGTGTGGATTTCCTGTAAATCCTCGTCCGTGAAATGTTTCCTCGCGTCCATGAATCTGTTTCCAAGCCTGAGCTCAGTCTCAGACGCTGTTGCTTCTTCTTCTTCTTCCAAACCTTAGCGACGGTTTGACACTGTTTCCATGATAACGGTTAGACTCCAACACAAACAAAACCTGTCAGTTTTACTTAAAAATGTCCATTTAACACATTCATGGAAACTCATTTTATTTATGACCGGGTCTAATATTAGTACCGTTAACATAAAAACATGTAGTTTTCATATAATAAATATCGAGAGACCGAGCTAATAGGTGACGTCACATCCGCAAAACCGCAGTGCATTTCGGGATCGTTCCGCCATTTTGGTGGGTTCAAACGAAAACAATTCAGCGCAGATTAGACATACCTTTATTAAAGTTTGGATCTGTCCTTCTTGTTTGAAAAATTGGTCACTCGTGTTGTGTGGAAGGTTGTAGGAATAATTCGAACGGTCGAAAATTCTACCGTGGGTTAGGATTGTTCAGTTTATTGCCTGGAAAGGGGTTAAAGGGGTTCATGGCAGCAGATGGAGGACAGAATAGGCGTCGGGTTTCTGCAGTGAGACGCAAGGACATCACTTTCAAAAACATATCTTCTTTTGTGCGAGTTTGCTCTCGGCATTTTCTCAAAGGTAAATAAAAGTATTTGTTTTAAATAAAGACTCCATGGGCCGATGGTCTGATCTGTAGAGATCACCAGAGCTGATGTTGTATTTGACCGTTGGTGTTTGTTACTCAGATAAACAACACAGACGGAGGTCAACACACCGTGATTCAGTCTTGTTAAATCTTATTAAATTCCTTGTGCTTAGCACAATCTTATATGAAGGTAGTTAAGAATGCACATCCCATTCACATGAACCTTTTCACTTTATTATTATTTCACTTCCAAACACACACCTTTGACTACCACTACTACTGTACTAACAGGACTAATGACAGTTTAGGAGTCACTGTGATAGATTTCGAAGGGAAATGGTGGACTGAACTTTAAGATGTACTCCAATTCTAATGTTATTGCAGGTCAACCTGTATATGACATGATGGAGGCTGACCCAGACTGGGCTCCACCTCTGCATCTGGGCCACACTGACATCAGACCCACAGACACTGCACGCTCTGCCAGAAGAGGTAACCGGGAACAGCCGAGGAACACCAACACACCACAAGCAGCTGAGACAAGAGATAGTGGTGAGCAAGAGAGTACTGAGGGCACACAGGAGGGTACAGGATGTGGTCAGATGCAGACTGATGAGGGGACACAGGAGGATGTAGAATAGAAGAATTGAGACTGTGGCGTGAGCTCAACAAGCTCAGGATCAGTGATTGTTTTTTTTTTGTGGTTATGATCTTACCAATCTACCAAACCTGGCAACATTTGTGGCTTTATTGACTTTTTTGCTGCCCCTTATGTCTGTCCACAAAAAATTTCGCCTCCCTTTCAAATGTTCTGTTGACCTTTATGCTCCTCAGATCAGATCTACCTGAACACATTGTCCATCTCTTTCAGGTTTCCACAAAGACAGTGGACAGAACTTCTATGCAAACCCAAGACGTGCGATTGTAAGGCCAACTAGAGAGACTGCACAGGGTGATGTTTGTCAAAAATATAAAATATTAACAGGAACACATATTTATAGTCATACGTTTCATATCATAATATAGTTCATATGATATTTTACTTTCATTCATTCAACTTTTTCACCTTCAGAATCATCTGAAATAATTATTGATAACAAATGATAATCTCAAAGTATTTTTAACCCTCTAAAAGGAACAGATTTTAGTATCTTTGTCTTAACTTTGGTTTATAATTCATATTTTCACATCTTTTCCTTGTTTGTTGATGTTATGGTTTCATTTGGTTTAGATTTAACCGTTTATTTATTGACTTATTAAATCCAAATATAATTAAAAGACAGTTTCCTCTTTATTTAATAGACTTGGTTCCATTATTTAAGTCATTTCTGATGATTGGACAGGGAGAGACAATTTATCCTTCTGCATTTTATTATTATTTGTTTCCTTTATCAAATATGTGTTCATCATCATCATTACTTTTCCTCCAATATCACATTTACAGCACAATAATCTGTAGTAAACAGCATTTTTTTGTGTTGGTCTGAGCATCATAATTTCATTGCACACAACTGTTTAATGACAAAGTCTGATTGTGATTCTTTTATTCTGTTTTGTTTCTTTTTCCTCTTTATGGAGTTTTATTAAATGAACAATTTAAATGTGGACGACTGAGTGTAAATCTTATATATGTTCTCCATTTCCATCAATAAAGCATTAAAATATACATGAAAAAAATAAAAGGAACATGAGTATTGAACAGAGGACACATTTTCAGTTTTTTACAGCCACGCTGCTTTTTATTGAGTAAAAATTATATATTGTTTGCTACAAGAAGTATAAAAACATAAAAATACATCAACGTTTTTCCTCTAACAAATCAAATGGTATAAAAATAGCACTTTTGGAAGTTTTTGCACCAAAAACACAAGACATTGATCCTGATATAAGATAAAGCACAAAGTTAGAGTAAAAAAAAGTAGAAACTGTTTTCCTTTGTTGTACAAATACACACAAACGGGTTTAATCTAAAGATAAAAATACTATTGATTAATGTGTTCTATACTCAACTACAACATTACACATCTTTTATACTGTGTTAATATATTTATACTGTCAGTGTTTTTAATGTAAAAGCGGATTAGTGAAGCATGTAAACAATCACTTTTTTGGTTTTTAGAATCTGACATAAAAGCTAAAAAGAAAAGAAAAAGGTTCCTCGTTGGTGCCGTTTGAGCCAGAAAAGAAGTTTTACTACGTTTTGTGCTTTTTCTGTTAAAACAATAATGTAAAACTCGGTGGAAGAAGACGAGTTCAGACACTTGTAAACCTTTGTGAAGTTACAGTACGAAAACCAACGATGGAAAGTTCCAGTGATAAAAATCCGCGAGGGTTGTCCAGTCTGAGGTAATGTCCATTCAAGAAAAGCACGTCCAGTTATGAAACAACTGTTTGGTTTCTCTAGTAGACCATCAGCACAGTCAAACACCTGGAGCTAAAACACACATCTACTGTCACTTTAGAAAATCCAGTTCACACGGTTTTAGTCTTAAAACATAACCTTCATTATCATTAAAAACAATCTAACACCTAAACCTGGTCAAAGGCAGAAAACGGTAAAAAAAATCTGAAACTAAAAGTATTCAGTGCTTGTTTAGAAAAATGTTGTGTTCACCAGTGTTTTCCACCATTTTTAAGATTTACAACAGGATTGGAGGGAGCAGTGTTTTCACAGAAAGACATTAAATTATGGAAAAACCTCAACAATATGGCACTAAATAAACAGATCCATATGTATTACATTAGTCAATAATATGGAATCATTTCCCCTTGTTTTGGGTTCAGTTCCTACATTTTAGAAAACAAACTGTAGTAAGTTTTAAAATATTGGTTGTATTATTGGTTTCTCATCATAAAAAGTGCACATTTTTGACTTTGCACCCTCAATATGAAATAAAAACATCTAGTTTTGACACAATAAAGTGGGAAAACCTTATATATGTTGAATTTTTACATTAACAAAAAGTTTCTGTTCAAATTTTTTTGGAATCGGTTCATTTTTTAATTAAAGTTGTGAAACTCGGGTTGTTTTTACATAATGAAATGAAATTTTGTGATTGTTTCCCATATTAAATGTATAACTGTTACATTTTACATTTGAGACCTTACAAAACAAGTTAACAGTCACATTTTTTAAACCACTTTTTTTTAAAGTGATGAAATTCTGTAATATTTTGTCAAAATTTAACATAAAATGGAAAAAACCTGACTGTTTTTATTTTTGTCTACACACTGTTACAAAAAGTTGTTTGTAACATTGTCTTTTTTTTTAACTTTAATAGTGAAATTCTATTACATTTTATCCAATTTTTGTATAATGATGTTAAATATTGTTTTATGTTGTCTAGTTTGTGTTTATTTGAAGAAAGTGTTGTTTGATTTTTTTGTCCACAAAACAAATGAAGTTTTGTTACATTTTGTCAAGTTTTTATATAACAAATTGGAAAAACCTGTTACATTGTGTTACGTTTGTACATAAACACTGGTTATAGTATATTAGTCCATTTGTTACATTTCAATATTTTTAAATTAAAGTGGTAAAATTCTGCTACATTTTGTCAAGTCGTTACATAATAATGTAATGTTTTGTTAAATTCTGTCTGTTTTTTTTTTTTTTTTTACACGTAAAAACATTTTGTCCAGTTCATATCTGATCAACTGAGACATGTTTTACATTTTGTTGAGTTTTTACATCAAGTGACATTCTGTCACATGTTGTCATATAAAACAAAGCAACATTTTATTGCATTTTGTTGAGTTTTAACATAGTGATGTATTTTTTTTCCAGTTACAATGATCGTCCTCATGTGAAAACACTGGAATCCTCCATTTACAGTAAATTCTATTTTTTTAATTCCACGTTTACAGTAGGATACATGTCGTTATTTTAACTCCGTCATGGTTCAGAAAAAATTCAGTTTTTGCATTGGCTCGTTTCAAGTAATTGTATCTTTGAGGGAGATTAGAATAAAATACAAGTCACACTATTTCTAACATCTACACAAACATCTCTAGAAAATATGTTACTTTTCTCTTTAAATGAAGCTGGTTTTTCTTGTCGAATCATCTCAAACCAAAAACTCAAATGAAAACAGCAGGTTTCTGAATGTGACCTCCTGAAATTAAACGCTGAACTCCTGCCCTGGGTTATTTTCCAGTCGGCGTTTTTTGTTGCCGTGTCTAAACTCTTTTATTTGGAGTTCAGTTAAAACGTGGAAATCCCAGTGAACAGCTGTTTGAGATGTTTGGAGCTCACCTCGAATATTAGAATATGGAAGAAAGGTGGTGGTTGACACCTGGAGTTTGGGGTTTCATATCAGATCTGGTTTTGTTGAAATGTTCTACTGGCATCTTTAACATTTCCAGGTTAAAAAAAAGTAAAATCACTGGGTTCTTTTTCCAGGAGACGCCGACCTCCGGATGGATTCATGATGGCGTCGCTGCTGAGCGTCCTGTGTTTTTGACATGGTGGGTGGAGTTAAACGTGTGTTTGGCATCTGTCAGTGTGTGTTATGTCTTTCACTTCGACGACGTTGAATCCTGGCGTCCTTCTGGAGATTGGCGTCCAGTTTCGGCGGCGTCTATTCGCAGGCGTAGTAGTCCTTGAGTGGTGCGAACAGATGTCTGATGACCGGGACGCTCCAGGACCGACCCAGAAGCTTCTGCCGAGCTCCGCGACCCATGTTGGACACGTCGGTGTAATGGACCGGGAAACCAAAGATCCTGGTGAACGAAAAACAACAACGGACGATAGACATCTGGACTGAAAACACAACGCAGCTATGATAAAACACACGGATTCTGATGGTTAAACTGTTGAAGATTAGATTAGTCTGGATTAGATTAGACTAGAATGGATTAGAATAGACTAGATTATATTAGATTAGAACAGAATAGAATAGATTAGATTAGAACAGAATAGAATAGGTTAGATTAGATTAAACTAGATTAGAATAGATTTGATTAGATTAGACTAGACTAGATTTAGATTAGAATAGATTAGGTTAGATTAGATTAGGACAGAATAGAATAGATTAGATTAGAATAGAATATATTAGACTAGATTAGATTAGAGTAGATTAGGTTAGATTAGATTAAACTAGATTAGATTTAACTAGGTTAGGTTAGATTAGATTAGACTAGACTAGACTAGATTTAGAATAGATTAGAATAGATTAGGTTAGGTTAGATTAGAACAGAATAGAATAGATTATATTAGACTAGACTAAATTAGATTAGACTAGATTATATTATGTTAGATTAGACTAGTTTAGATTAAATTAGATGGCCACCTCTCCAGCTCGGTGCACCACAGGATGTCCTCCTTCCCGTTCATCAGGACAGGGAAGTGCTGGTCTTTGCCTTGTTTGATGGAGTTGGATCGGGTGGTGATGGTCCGCACTTTTCCAAACTACAAACAGAGAAAAGACATCGTTAAACCAACGCGACACGTTCAAACCTCAGAACCAGGAGAATGTTGGAGAACATGTGGAACCTTAGCCACTCTGCCGTGTTCTAGACAGTCCTGAAGCTTCAGTTTGTCCATCCCTGAGGCGCAAAGAGGCCTGAAACCACAACAACACAATGGGATCAGGACAGAGACAACCACAACAACACACAAATACCACAACAACACACAAACACCACAACATCATGCCGTCGTCAGGTTCGTGAAAACCACACCCAACAGGATGCGGATCGGTCTGGGTTGGGTGGTACCTGTTCATTCCAGGCAGGTTTCCCCAGAAGTATCGAGCGCGATGAGCAGCTGAAACTTCGATGGCGTCAATCATCACTGGGTTGCACTGAAAGGATACAAAACACATGATGACAAACAGAAAGACACTCACTCTGTTTCTCTGTCGCAGATTTCACTGTTTAGAAAATGATCCTGAAGTTGTTTAATCTGCATCATCTAGGAAAATATACACGTCAAGTTGGTTTTCTGACCCACATGTCCTGGTGTTTTATATCTACAGATGGAAGTACCTATAGTTGTGTGTGGTTGTTACCTCCAGGAAGCGGGAGATGTCCCTCTTGTCGTTGACGCCCATCGCCACCACGTTCTCGAACATCCAGAAGAATGGTCGGTTCTCTCCATCTTTGGGTTTGGCTTCACTCAGCAGACGGTAGAACTCGAAGAACAGCCTCCCTGTGCCTTCTGTAGACACACACCCCGTCAGAGTCACACAAAACACCACAAACACAACACAAGCAAAAACACAGAACAAAACAAAGCAACACAAACACCACACAAAAAACAACACAAATAAAAACACAAAACATACCACAGACAGAAACACAAAAAACTTCACAAAACCAACACAAACAGGACAAACACCACACTGACGCCATGGACCGTGAACGTCTTGTGGTCACATGGTACCGTAGAGGCCTTTGCGGGCGGGGTTAACGATGGACAGGTCGTTGCACGGACTTCCTCCGATGACCAGGTCAAATGGACCCCACTCCTGGATCTGAAACACAACAGCACCATCTCCTGTTAGAACAGCACTACTAGACACACAACAGCACCACCTACTGTTAGAACAGAGCTACTACAGACATAACAGCACCAAAACCATCTGAGGCATTTTGAAAGCTGTGATAACAATTTAAACCAAACTAACTAATGTAATGATATTTATCCCAATATAAAACTACATTATAATATTTGTCATTATTGTTTTGTATCCCAGACCCCTGTTAGAGAAGAAACACCTGGATTCAACATGTCCACATACTTTTGTCCATGCAGTGAATAATCTTTTTGTCGTTAGCGGATGTTACGTGTACTTACGTTCTTCTTGGTAATGTCACGGACGTCATGGACATATTGGATCTTTCCTTCGTGTCTGACCACGCCCACTGAGATAGAATCCTCGCACACCTCCGACGCCACGTATTGATCCACCTTGAAGCCGAGGTCGCGGAGGACGAGGTAACCTGAGGGCGAACAGCGTTTTTAACGTCGATCTGTTTTTAATGTTGGGACAAACATCAGGACGGCAGGTTGACTCACCGGTGGCAATGCCATCGAACAGCGACAGCACTCTGATTGGCCTCCTCTGCTCTGCAGGGACTGCTGGGTAAATCTTTGGTTGTTCCTGGAGGAGAAGAAGGCGGAGCTTAACATATAACATTTACTTTTGGTTCATAATCAGAAAAAAATCAATACATTTAATGCAGGGCTGTCAACTAAAACATGTCGATTCTTCATAATAAAACTAAATTCAAAGTAGATGCAGGTTTACAGTCTGACTAATGTTTTTATTGTGTCCGTCTCTGTCTTACAAACTCCTGTCCGTTGTCGTTGGCGAAGAACTGCTGCAGTTTGAGGCTCCAGTCATGGCGGCGTTTGAGGACGCCGTATGGCAGCAGTGGCTGACACATGTAGCAGCGCCACGGGTCCAGGTGACGGGCGCTGTTGGACGCCCCCGGGTCCACCAGGATGTCCAGGCAGTCCACGCAAAAGCACCTGGATGGAGAGGACAGATGGACAGAGAGGACAGATGGACAGCCAGGACAGATGGACAGATGGATGGAGAGGACAGATGGATGGAGAGGACAGATGGATGGATAAGACAGAGAGGACAGATGGACAGAGAGGACAGATGGATAGACAGGACGGATGGACGGACAGGACAGACAGGACGGACAGGAC
>JAPQRQ010000026.1:6231765-6248428 GCA_037367365.1 Apogon talboti | reverse complement strand
TGGTACTTTTGTGTATCCGCCTGTATTAAACTGGTACTTTTGTGTATCCGCCTGTATTAAACTGGTACTTTTGTGTATCCGTCTGTATTAAACTGGTACTTTTGTGTATCAGCCTGTATTAAACTGGTACTTTTTGTGTACTGTATTAAACTTACGTTGTACTCAGGCTGGGTCTCTGATCCGGTTGAGGTGCTGCTGCTGCTCTGGGCCGAGTCTTTAGAATCCTGTTCCATCAGGTCCAGACGGGGGGCTTCAGGGACCCCTGAGGCCCCGACCCCAGCTGAGCGAGGACCACACTGAAGGGGGAGAGAGAGAGAGATGAACGTTAAATTCATAACAATAATGTAAGGAGACGGATGACTAACACACAAATACATGAAGAAAAAACGAGCATCCGACAGCCATTTGTGTTATTTTTGTGTTTTTGTGTTAGTTTTGCATTATTTGTGTATTTATACTCACCTGTATCGTGCCCCTCCCCCCTCCTGTTTGCAATTGTGTCTCTACAGTTTATGTGTTTTCATGTTATATTTGTGTTCTTTTTACATTGCTAGTGCATTTATATTCACCTGTACGGCGCCGGCGTCCTGTTTGCGGTTCTGCCGCCGCGGTTTACTCGCTGTGTGCGGAGTCAGTCCAGCCTGGAAGATGGTTCTGGGTGGCGGCCTCTGTCTCAGACCGAGCTGAGAACCTCCAGAGGACTTGAGCTGTGAACATGGACCAGGTGTTAGTACTAGAACCAGAACCAGAACCCGGTATCAGAACCCTGGCCCAGTAAAGGTGTAGTTTGTTAACCTGAATCCGGACCTCGCTGTCCGACTCCCACGTCTCCTCCTCCTCTGACCTCTGTCTGCTCCTCTTCCTGTTCCTCGAACACCGGTTCACATCTGACACAAAAACACAAGTTGTATGTCCCATGTTTTTGTGTCGTATATTGACGTGATGTATATTCTGTGTTCACATGTTGTATGTTCCATGGTTTAGTGTTCACATTTCATTCATTCCGTGTTCACGTGTCATACGTTCCCTGTTCACGTCTCATACATCCCGGGTTCATGTGTCATTTATTCTGTGTTCATGTGTTCAGTGTTCGCATTTTGTACATTCTGTGTTCACATGTTGTACGTTCTGTGTTCCCGTTTCATATGTTCCGTGTTTACGTTTCGTACATTCCGTGTTTACATTTCATGTGTGATGTGTTCATGTGTTGTATGTTCCGTGTTCACGTGTCGTACGTTCCGTGTTAACGTGTCGTGTGTTACCCTGAGGCGAGGCGGCGTCTCCGTTCTGTTTGGGGCTGAATGGCGAGGGCGGTTCTGCAGCCGTCAGAGGGCTGTTCTCATTGGTCATCTCCACCCCGCTGTCGTTCTCTGATAGGCCCTCTGCGGGGGGCGTGGCCCCATTCACCGCCGCCTGACGACGACACCAACAACATCAACTTTAGTCTAAAAACACATGAACTGAACCAACAACCAGGTCAACCTCCAGTGTTTTGACGGATATTTTGTTATTTTGTTATATTGTTATTGTTCCGTTTTTTGGGTCAAATCTGCTGTTTTAAATGAGTTTCATATATAAATCATGTGTTTATGTTAATTAATAGTTTGTTCTCGCTTTTATTTTCTACTGTTTAAGTTGTTTTTTTTGTATTAATGCTGTGGTTTGAAAAGAAACTGTGCCTGTTGTTACACAAAAAGATTAGACACAAAATAATGTTCCATCATGATCTTTAACAGCAGAAAGAAAACCCTAAATATCAAGTTTGAACCTTTTTGCTACAATAATGAAACTGTAAACTCTGTGTTTGTTCACATTTTCATCAATGTTGTACAAATCTAATGTTAAAAGACTATTAGAGGTATTTTTTTATTAGATTTTGGGTAAAAATACTCATTCAGCCAAGAGAAAATGACAAAGTAGTGACTAAATTTAGACAAAAATATAACCTGCATCATCACCTCTGGAATAAAAACATAAAACAGTTACAAGGCCTCATAAAGTACTGGAGATGATAAGATTCCACTCCCAGACTGTCACGGTTGAATGCAACTGGTAGTTTTTGCTTTTACTTCTTTCCATGGTTATAAAAGTATAATTTCTTGTAAAAAAAAAAATCCATGTGCACGTTATTAATGTTAAAGGCTAAGACACTTTCTGTCTGTCCATCCGACACACACAGTACCTAGCATTAGTATTAGTATCAGGAAGCTGCCATTGAAGGCGCTCATGAACCAACTCCAGATCTTCATCACCACCGACAGGAAACTTAACCCTATATGTACCAGTTTTTATTAGTACCTTTAGCAAAAAAAAAAAAAACAGGAAGAAGAAACACATGTTGGGTTAAAAAGGAGTGTGTTTCCACGGTAACTATGGAGCCTCTAAACATCCAAATGGGTCATATCAAAATCACATCAAAAGATGACAAACTGTATTTAACACCAATTATTTACATGTAGCTACTGATAGGATTAGTGGATCAACAGGTATTAAACAGTTACATTAGTAGATGGTTTTGGTTGATGGTGGATGTTTGGGTCCTTGAGGGTTTATAAATAATTGTAATTTGTCTCTAAACTTGTAAAACTGCAACAAAAAAAGGAAAAAGTCAACTAAAACAAGTTGATCTAAGTAAAACTCTAACAGTAGGAAAAACTCAACAGATTACATGAATGATCATAAAAGTAAAATAACAATGTAGTCGAAAAAACTGACACGAAGCATAAAGATGGAACAGAAAAACAAAGAACATGATGAACTTGAAATGACAGTTTCCGCCTGCAGACATGTCAGAGTTTGACCCAGTTGGAAACATGTCAGCAGTTTATGGCATACGAATCATCTGGG
The DNA here is from genome assembly GCA_037367365.1 of Apogon talboti. Lineage (NCBI taxonomy): Eukaryota > Metazoa > Chordata > Actinopteri > Kurtiformes > Apogonidae > Apogon > Apogon talboti. The sequence goes on along the minus strand of JAPQRQ010000026.1, from coordinate 6,245,581 downwards.
AATTGAAAGATTTAAGATGGGGAAGTCTCGAGGCCACAGTTCGACACGTCAGACTGAGATGGTGCTGAAGGAGGCGTCAGCCTGGGTGGGCCAACAGCGGCATGACGCGAGGAAACCAACACTGACAGAAACATCCAACAGAAACTGTTCATTCTGACGTCACTAAAGTAAAACTAAAGCAGATCAGTCGCATTTTAACCCATAAAGACGAAAACAACCACTGTCAACCGAAGGCATCCACCGATCTAAACTGTTTAATACCTGTTGATCCACTAATCCTATCAATGCATGTCAATAATTGGTGTAAAATACAGTTATTCATCTGTTCATGGTCACATGATCAGTGAATTAAATATAAAAAAATACATGATTTACACTAAAAAAAAAAGTAAAATACAGAGAGTAAATCGCTCAGGAAAGGTTCAATGTAGAGAAACATTCATTTGGAAGTCTTCTATTTATGAGACTTTTCATGTATTTGTACTTTTTACTACTTACGTGTCAACATTTAGACTTTAGATTAAAACTACCTGAAGCATAAACCAACCTGTCTTACTCTTCATTAACTAATAAACCTGCATTTCATTCACGCTTCGACTTGTTGGAACCAAACTGAACTGGATCCAAAGTGAAACCAGACGAACGCAGGGTTTTAATGAGATGATCGCTGGTGAAATCCATTGGTTTCACTTCCTTCTGGCTGTTGTTAAAAACACACCCTCTCATCCTACCGATGTCCTGAACGTCACTGCGTCAGTAAACACCTTAACACTTCGGTGGTGGTCGGACACGCCCACATGCCCGACGGCGCCTGAACTACACACCTGACTCAACACAAACACTGCAATAAACACAACGGATAACAAATATGTGCATTAGCATTAGCCCGGTGGTGTGAGTCACGGTTTTACAAGCTTTTATTACCGCTCTGCATCGCTTCATCTCCCCTCCACCACGCTGCATCTCCATGGCAACAGCATTGTTGGGACTTGAAGTTACAACACAATCGGGTTAACCTGGCCCCGCCCAATTCGACAGACCGGTACTGATGTATTTTTTATGTATTGAAGCCTGTACAATATTGGTGCTATACTCAGTGGCATACAATGCAACATCGAACTGGTGTAACAATCACAGATTTGATTGTACGCATTATTTATTTATAAATATATATTTATTAATTTTATACTGACTATTTTATCCTGTTTACGAGTGTTTTATCTGTTTTATCTATGATGTAATCTGAATCTGAATTTATTTATTTACACATGCTCGGGGTAAATACTGAACTCAACATATTCACAATTAACACTATGTTAATAATTTACTTTGTTGGTGGTTGTAGTGTGTTTTTTACATTTCTGAAATAAAACACTCATTCATCCATTTATTCTTTCATTCATTCATTTGTCCTCGGATGCTCTTGTGTCTTGTCTACATTATTTTTAAACTTGAGAAAACAATTTAAAAAAATAAATAAATATGAAAATAAGTGTTAAATCAACAACTGACTTTGTTAATTGTTAGTTGTGCAGCGCTTGCGCCAACAATTTTTTCCATGTTTAGTTCCTAGTCACAAAGTTTTTTTTTTTAGTAAAACAAAGAGAAAAGTTTATGTATTTTATAGGTTATTGTGAAATATTATTTTACTTTTTGGGATCATATTAGTCTGTTTGTTGAACCTGAACAAAAATTATTTTAACATCCTTGATTGTTAATATCTTCACAAATTCCTTCCAGGACTGGATTGGACCCTTTGGTGGCCGGTTTTGGGCCGTATGTTTGACACCCCTGTGTTATTTCTGTGTTGCATCGAAATGATTCCAACTGAAAACCAGTGTTCCAGGGTTTAACAGGTTAAATAAGAGCACTAAGAATGTTATTAAAATGGAAAGAGAACTCCTTTAAATATCTATAAAATAAATATTAGTAAACCATTAGGAAACCATCCCTGCCTCTGGCCTCAGAGCGTTTAAATTCACATTATAACCACATAATTTTTAATAACACAACAATAGTTTTGCACACTTATTTGTATTTCTTTAATTATCATGTTGATACTATATAGTCCAGCACATATTGTACAAATTGCTGACCAAATTGTGTCTTAATAGAGTGCTTTAATATGTATATTTGGTATACAAGTATATATTCAGAGCTATATGTATATATGTTTATATATAGATAAGCTTTATATACGTATATTTTTTCTTTTTTGTTGTATTTATAAATTCTTTCCTGCTACGTTTTTTGGAGCGACTGTAACAAATAATAATTTCCCTCTGGGATTAATAAAGTATTATGGTTGTGATTACTGACTTCTTCATTGAGCAGATTTTTCATGTTTCTTTGAGTTTTTTCTAAATATTGTAAACAAACAAACAAACAAACAAACACATTCACCTCTGAATAAGACCAAGCAGCATCAAAACATCTGAATTTATCACAGTGCTCTGGCTCCATTAGAATCATTATTATCATGGTTCTTATTCAGATGTCGAAGCTGCAGCTGTTTAACAGATGACTCAGTCTCTGGCGACTTTTTCAGGCAAATGGCAGCTTTGCATTTCTGAGGCTGTTTGTGATTGTTAACTGTCGTAAAACGGGGAATGCATGTGGTGTGTTTGTGATGCCAAATTCCCTCTATAACACTCGAACCCCATGAACCCCAAAGCGCTGACAAGAGGGAGGAGGAAAACCCCAGAGGACAGGGTCAGCGGGTTCGTTAACAACAATTATCACCAGTTTCCAACAGAAAACACTGAAAACACACCACAGCGCAGCGCCAACACACGCTTCTGTTCAAACACTTAACCCTTTGTTTGTAACAAACAAAGACATAAAACATCACTTCTCAAATTTGCTGATCTATGGCAATTTACTTCTGTACACACCTTGGCCCTTTAAGTTCATTCATTTAAAAGGAGCTTTACCCCGTCCCATGATGGCGGCTCCATTGATGCATTCGCTCCCATAGATCGCAGCGTTCAATGCAACATCTAGTGTATATATCTATAACTAACTGCTAACTCATTTGTCATTAACATTCCTATCACTTGTATTTATGAATAGAATTATTTGTAAATATAATATTTCTAGGTGTAGAAGCAATGAAGTAGAAGATTAACTACTCTTTCTTATTCAATAAATTGTATGTAAATGTAGTATAGTATGTACATGTAAAGAATACAATGTATGAAGCTAATGAAATAGCATATTAGCAACTTTTTTTTTATGAATTAAAAATAACTGGAGCTCAGGACATAGATGTTTGCTTAAAAATCTTGTATGTTTTTGAAGTAATTTCCACTAATTTTGTGATTGCTCCTAAGTCAGATCTATTAAACTGTACTTAACTTACTTGTTAATGTTAGTGCACTAGCTAATATAAGCTAACATTAGCTTGTTAGTAATTATCAGCTGACTTATCTGAAAAAGAAAATGTACAGTGTATGATTTGACCATAAAATCATCTTATATTTCTGACAAGTAAGTTCTGAGAACTAAGACTGGACTAAGAATCACTGCTGTGGGAATGATGCTAACCACTGTCAGGGTGAAAAGGCCATTACAGCTGAGGATGATGGATAAATGGTCTGTGGGGGTATTTTTATCTCCCACATGTGGTAATAAAAATAATCCGGGGCCCATTAACTCATTCAGGATTTCCTCTGAGGCTTTAGATCCACCTGAGGTGTTAAAACCTGTGGATAAACCTTTAACCGAAATCATTCCTATCTTTGTGTTGAAAGACAGCGGTGGAAATGTGAGAGGATGTGCGAACAGGCCTGGACCAGGACTGGGACCAGGATCAGGACTGGACCAAGACCAGGACTATATATAATGACTATAAATCTATAAAGTAAAAAATTTAAATGGCATGATGTCAATGACATGTTTTTTGAGGAATACCTGGGATATGAAACAATCATAACTTTTCATTACAAAGATATTGTAAGAAAACAACCTCACCGGGTCATTTTGACCCACTTATGCATCTAAGGGTTAAGAACCAATGACATTTACTGTTAATTCTATCATTACATCCTTTTCCTCCCAGACCTCCAGCAGTTGAACGGTTTCACGTAACAGCTGATTCTGACCTCAGAGCAGTGTGGATGGTGGAATTTGTGTGTGTGTGTGTGTGTGTGGTAAATGAGCGTGGAAAGCCTCAGTCAACATCAGACACATTCCACAGTGACCTGCGTTAAGGCCTGAGGCTGTGGAGGCGATGTTAAAACATCGTATCTAGGGTTAAATGATTAGAAGATCTGACGACGACAACCTGAAGGATGGAAACTGTGTCCTGAGGGTTCGGGTTTATCTCCCTTCACAAAAACACTTCACAATAAAATTGAACCAGTTTGGCTGGAAATGGAGCTGCTTCATATTTGATTAATGTAAAGCTTTTATACTGTTTTGGTCAATTTCATCAAGTCGCCTTCTTTTCATTTCCACCTTTTTTTATGTTTTCATGTCATTTTTGTCAAGTTTATGTTTTACATAGTTTACATTTTGTACATGATTTTTGTCTTGTTGTGTTTTCTATTATATTTTTGTCCGATTACATCTCATACATCATTTCCATCTCATGTCTTTTACGTATTTTTCTACTTGTTGTGTCTTTTAAATTATTTTTGTGCTGTTGCTTCTTTTACGTCCTTTTTATCTTACATTTTTACATCATCCCTCTTGTTGTGTCTTTAAGATACTTTTTGTGTATTTTGCAACATTTTTGTTTAATTACATCTTTTTCATAATTTTCATCTCATTGAATCTTGTATGTAATTTTTGCTGTATTACATCTTTTAAGTCATTTTTATCTTTTTACATCCTTTTCATTATTTGCGTATTTTACAACATTTTCATCTTTTACAACATTTCTGTCTAATTACGTGTTTTACGCAATTTCCAAATTGTCTTTTATGTCATTTTTGTTTTTTACGTCATTTCTGTCTTATGACATCTTTTACATAATTTCCGTCTTATTACATCTCTTATATTGTTTTTGTCTTGTTGCATCATATTTGTTTTTTCTGCCTTTGTTACATCCTTAAGAAACAGTGACATTTATGGTGTTAATTCTAAGGTTTCTGGGCTCCAGTGGTTGAACGGTTTTATGTAGAAGCTGACGTGAACTGGACAGATGAACAGATGACAAAATGATGAATGTGAACTCAGACAGATTCTTTCACAGAGGAAATCCTTCATGCTTTGAAATGTGTCTTTCCTCATAAAACTTGAAAAACTCAAACTAAACGGAACTCAGAAAACGGAAATAGAAACTAAAGACCTGAAGTGAAACCTGCACAAAGTGAACAGACCTGAAACAGTGTGATGGGTTTGAGTTTAACAGCCGGTGTAAAGGTGTTTGGCCTTGGGCGAGGTTTAGGGTCAGGTATAAATCTAGACCTGACCCAGGTGGATTCACACCTGGGTCACTCAGGACATCCCAGATCCACCACCTGGGGTTAAGAAGGAAAACACAACCTGAAAACTCATTGTCGTTTAAAAAGAGGGTCCAAAACTTCTGAGTGGAATGTTTTACACCACTCATCTCATCTAAAACACCACAACTGTATTGACTATTTTACTTTGTAAAATAGTATACATCTCTGTTTTCGTTTTGTTTGTCTCATGCTGTTAATTTGCTTCAGCCATTTCATTTGTTGGTTGTTTTATTGTTTTTTTTTTTATACGTCTGAAATTAAGCTTTCATTCATTCATTTGTCCTGATAAAGTCTGGGAGTTATGTGTACGTTTGTCTGATATATTGAAAAATAAAAATAAATAAAGATGGGTGAAATCCACATTGAATGATTTTACCTGCTAATTATGTAGCCTTTGAACTCACAATTGTTTGCACCTATTCATTAATGATACACTGGTGCAAACAGCCATACTATTTTGCACCTGAGTGCTGTTTGCTTTGGTTTGCATTAGAGTTTCTTCTAGAATACTTGACAAATGCAACACAATCTACTGACATGTCCATCAGTATCGGCTCCAACTAATACAATTCAGGCAGATTTGAAATGCTTTATTAGTGTCTGACGCTAAAACTAATGCTATTTGTCATTGAACACACACACACACACAAAATGTTTGATCTTTCCCACCATGGACCAGATACAGGACCATAAGAGCACAGACTATAAGACTTGCTTCTACCCCAGAGCATCAACATACTGGACTCTGCGATAACCAAACACATGCAATAATCAACAATGTACAATCATAAAAAATCAACAATAATCAATAACCATTATCAACAATGTGTAATAACCAACTATGTGCAATCATGGAAAATAAAATATTTGCAGTAACTACTGTATTGACCTCTCACTGTCCTCTGCACCTTAAAGCAGGTATTAAACATTTACATCAGTAGATGGTTTTGGTCGGTGGGTCTTTGGGTCTGGTATTTATGGGTCTGTATGGGTTAAATGGAACCTCCTTCTCAGACTAATTACAGTTCATTTTAATCAAATAAAAAAAGGTTGAAAAGATTATTTGTCTTTTTAAGCATGAAGACACTTGCTCTTTCCTTTATACTGTGTCTCGTTCAACAGTAAAGAGGAAAATAATATTTAAACAAAGAACAGGGTCATAAAGAGTGACGATAAGAAGAAAATAAAGGTAGAAGGAAGCAGGAAGGTGAGGGAAATAAACAGATGGCGTCTGGAAGGAAGCGTCCGTCGTACAGAGAGTGATATATGAGAGTGAAAAGAGGAAGGAGAGTAACGGACTAAAACAGAATAAAAACCGAGGCAGTGTTGACACAGGCCTGGAAACCTGAGAAACACCAAGTGCATGTTGGGGATTTTTCACAAACTAAAGTCCAAACTCTTCTGTGGCTGAAACCGATCGTCCTTGGACCGAACACGTAGACGTCAGCGGGGTTTGGGAAACTGTTTCTATAAACTAAACAACTAATGGACGATGAACATAATCTGTGTGTGAACAGGTCTGGAGGCCTTGAAACGCTGGAGGTGTTTCAGATAAAGACCTGGCCTTGGCTGCAGCTGTGGTGCATTCTCCATTGGACTCGTATAAATGGTTGCCGTGGCGTCGACCCACAGCTGCTCCAGAGGTGGTTCATGTTGTTAATGTCATGGTTTTTGTTGATTTGGCTTCAATTCTCTCGCTTCCACTGAGCCAACCTCGATCTACTCGGCTTGTGAAACATACAGTACGTCTGCCTTTTTCTTTTTTTTTTTTACACCTCAGATGAACAGTTTCCTCTTTAGTCGACACATTTCTTCTGGTTTTTTTTTTTACGTCTTTAACCCATAAAGACCAAGGATTGAATGAATTTTCAACCTTTCTTCAGTGATTTATCATCAGTTATTGTAATATTATCTTCTGTATTTTGCATTTTTTCAGAGCAAATCAGGTATTTTCCATTATTTAATTCACTGATCATGTAGATGTTCATAAAAGCTCAGATTAAGGTTGAGGGTTATTATATCCAAAACAGAGAAAACTGAAGACAAAGTGATTTTTCCAGTCAAATATGTCATTACCTGAACATAAAACAAGTGTCTCCATCCACTATCATTCATCAAACTACATGGGTTTATTATTTTATTATTTTTTTCTTGTTTGAAAATAATAATAAAATAGTGTGTGTTTAATTCCACATTATAGCTACATAATTTTAATAACACAACTTTTCTCGCCCTTATTTAGAGAAAATTAGATTTCTATTAGTTACCATATTTAGATTTCTATTAGTTACCATATTAATGATATATTGTCTGGTATATATTGTACAAATTACTGTCCTGTTTTACTAGAGTGCTTTAATATGTATATTTGGTGCATATACGTATATATAGAATTGTTTTTTCTTTTTATGTTGATAATTTCCTTCCTGCTACATTTTATTGTGCTTGAACGGAGAGTTTAAGATTAAGATAAGTTTGGATGATTTCCACACATTTAGCGGTGATCATTAACGTTGAGGAGGTCGGGAATGAGTCCAAGCCAACTCACCGTGGCCGTCATGTCGTTGCTCTCGTCCATCAGAGCTGCAGAGTATTTGTTTGAAGGCATCGCTGTCGCAGTCGACTGATCCAGTGTTTGTCCTGACTCCTTCTCAAACCTGGACGACGTGAAAAATAAGAAAAAGTTCAGCAAAGATGAGCATTTATCACATGCATCAGAAAATGTACATGTTGTCATCAGAGCACTATCAGCACATCTAATGATGAAGACGATCTAATAAACATTAAAACAATTAGGAAAGCATCTGTAAACAGAAAAACAGAAAAAAACAGAGCTTAATATAAAAGAATCTAATACTGACAACAAATGCCACATCGAGTATCACAGAAACAATATACCAGCATATCTGCAGGTTTAATAAAACCAAATTTAAAACATTTTTCTCTCCGTATTTGGTCAAATTTCAGACCTTCCATTTACATAAATACCAGTCCAAAGGGCCTCGTAGTTATACACCAACATGCAAAAAATATACTAAAGTAAAAAACAGTCCAACAGGCCTAATAGTTATTACATGAACAAAAAAATACACTAAAGAATACACTAAAATACACAAAACCATACATTAAAATGCACTATAATCTAAAATAATATAATATATAATATACACTAAATACATAATCAGTCAATCTGTAGGTCTGATGAAGCTGATTTTCTGACTTTTTAAGACATTTTTCTCACCTCATGGTTATTATACACCAACATGAAAAAAAAAATTCACTAAAATATATTAAAAAATGCCAAAATAGGCAAAACGTACACTAAAATATGCTCCCCTAAAAATGCAAAAATACACCAAATGTACACTATTGCAGAAAATCCCCTAAAATATAGAAAAAATGTGTTAAATACACAATCAGTGCATCTCCAGGTTGGTCAACACCTCCGGAGTCGAAATGAGTTGACATCAGGTTGAACCACTTTGTTCATGTCAGTAAAGTAAAGGCTTTGGGGCGTCTAAACACACATCACAGTTTCATTAACATCCGTGTACAAGGTGAATCTAATAAAAAACATGTATGTGAAACTGACTGAACCGTGTCACAACAGTCGCCAACGGCAACGTCTGATTTTTAGATAAAGCTGAAATGTGCCACAACTTGTCTTTATAAGTGAAAGGATGTGGTTCTAGAGAGGAGAGCCGGCATCAGACATGAAACCTGATCTGGTTTAGACAGAATCAGCCTCTTTCTGAGATAAACTCATGTCTGACTGATTTTCTCAGGTATTCGTCCAATTTCCAGATGAATGAGTCAGTGGCGTCACTGCTGGTTTATCTCAGACCTAATGGAGGAAACAGAGTTGTGTAAATGTAGATTCAACTAATGCCACTGAGTCTAAACTAATAATAACGTGATATAAAAGTGAGGAGAAGAAAAATGTCACTGATGATTTAATCAAACATTAACTTTTCACTTGACTTCTCTAGAAAAATTCCATTTTTAGCTTCTGCTTATAAACTTTACTGAGATTTTCACGTGTTTCTAGATCACTCTATGTCATATTTCTACTTTAAAATTACCTATAAAACAGTTCCAGTGTCCCTGTATGTCAGGTTCTGTTCTATTGAATCAATCCCAGTTGAATGTGTGAGGTTGTCAGGTTCTGTTCTATGTTCCAGTCCTGTGGTCTGGGTGCAGATCAATCTCCAATAGAAGTGGGTGGTGCTTTCACTGGAACTCAACTAATTCAATCCAAGTCCATATATGACTTCTATCAGTGATCAATAGGAACTAGATTGATATCTGTAACATTTACGTGTTATAAACCATCAACATATGGACCAGTAGAAGGAAAGGAACATTTTCAATGTTTCAAAAATTCATCAAAATTCAAAAAGCTAAAATTTTTCTCTTGTTTGAGTGTTTTCTATCTGTCTTTTTCTCTTGCTTGTTGTATGTTGCTGCTATTAACTGTGAAATTTCCCCACGGTGGGATAAATAAAGTCATATCTTATCTAACCTTATCTTAACCCATAAAGACCCAGTGCTACTCATCTGGCAGTTCCAAAATAGTTTTTTTTTTCCTATATTTGCCTTTTCTTAAGTGGTTTATCACCATTTATTGTAAAATTATCCTCTGCATTTAGATTTTTCAGTGAAAATCAGGTATTGTTCTATATTTAATTTACTTATCATTTACATGGTCATAAGAACTCAGATTAAAGTTGAGGTATATTATATTAGAAACAGAGAACTAAGGTAAAAAGTAAATTTTTCAGTGAAGATATCATGAACTCAACATAAACCCAGTGTGTCCATCCACTGTCATTGATCCAACTCCATGGGTTTTACTGGTGAATCAATGTTGTGGAAAATGACTGTGTTTCCATGGTAACTACGGAGCCTCTGAACGTCCAAATGGGTCATATCTGATGACCAGGAAAAGATGACAAACTGTATTTTACACTAATTATTTACATGTCTTGATTGGATTAGTGGATCAACAGGTATTAAACCGTTTAAATCAGTAGATGGTTTAAGTCACCGGTGGCTGTTTGGGTCTTTATGGATTAAATGTAGTTCAAGTATATTTTAACAACTTTAATGATCTAAATTGTAATTTCTAATTTTAATCTGTGGTAAAAATAATGAGTGGACAGTATTTTAAAACCACAACCACAGCAGCTGATGAGCAGCACAATTCATTTCAAGCCCTGACTGTATTTATGACACAACTGGTTCTTCTGGTTGAGAAAAGCTGGTTTCTCCTCTGTGTCATAAACAAACAGCAGCTCCACTCTGTCCATACATGACCTCGACTCCTCCCCTGCAGATCTGACAGTTTACAGGTGGGCGGAGCCAACATGACGTGGATCCACACAGCAGACAGGAAACACTGCACATGTTGTAGAGATCAGAGCTCAGACTGCTTTCACTCAAAGTGAAACTTAACCACTCGTTGAGATACGAAGCAGAAATGGCACAGAAAGAAGTTCAGCTGGATCAGGAAGCATTTTCCTGTTCGATCTGTTTGGATTTACTGAAGGATCCGGTTGCTATTCCCTGTGGACACAGCTACTGTCTGAGCTGTATTAAAACCCACTGGGATGAAGAGGACGGGAAGAACATCCACAGCTGCCCTCAGTGCAGACAGACCTTCACACCGAGGCCTGTCCTGATGAAAAACACCACGTTGACCATTGTAGTGGAACAGCTGAAGAAGACTGGACTTGAACCTGCTGCTGCTGACCACTGCTACGCTGGAGCTGAAGATGTGGCCTGTGATGTGTGCACTGGGAGGAAACTGAAAGCTGTCAAGTCCTGTCTGGTGTGTTTGGCTTCTTACTGCGACAAACACCTTCAACGTCATTATAATGTGGCTCCGTTAAAGAAACACAAACTGGTGGATCCATCGGCGAAGCTCCAGGAGAACGTCTGCTCTCGTCATGATGAGGTAATGAAGATGTTCTGCCGCACTGATCAGCAATGTATCTGTTATCTCTGCTCTGTGGATGAACATAAAGGCCACGACACAGTCTCAGCTGCAGCAGAAAGGACTAAGAGGCAGACGGAGCTGGAGGTGAGTCGACAGAAGATCCAGCAGAGAATCAAAGACAAACAGAAAGAAGTGAAGGTGCTTCAACAGGAGGCGGAGGCCATCAGTCGCTCTGCTGATGAAGCAGTGGAGAAGAGCGACAAGATCCTCACTGAGATGATCCGACTCATGGAGGAAAGAAGGTGTGATGTGAAGCAGCAGATCAGATCCCGGGAGGAAACTGAAGTGAGTCGAGTCAAAGAGCTGGAGTCGAACCTGGAGCAGGAGATCACTGAGCTGAGGAGGAAAGACGCTGAGATGGACAAACTCTCACACACAGACGACCACAACCAGTTTTTACTCCAGTATCCATCAGTGTCCGAAGTCAGTGGAGATCCAGACTCACCCGGCATCCACATCCGTCCTCTGAGTTACTTTGAGGATGTGACGACAGCTGTGTCAGAGCTCAGAGATAAACTACAGCACAGTCTGACAGAGGAATGGACCAACACGTCACTGACAATAAACCAACCACAGGTTTTACTACAACCTGAACCACAGACCAGAGCAGGATTCTTACAATATTCACGTAAAATCACACTGGATCCAAACACAGCAAATGAACGTCTGTCACTGTCTGAGGACAATAAAAGAGCAACAGTTATGAGTCAAAGACAGAAATATTCAGATCATCCAGACAGATTCAGTCACTGGTGGCAGGTCCTGAGCAGAGAGAGTCTGTCTGGTCGGTGTTACTGGGAGGTGGAGTGGAGTGGGAACGGCCTTTGGGTCGCAGTCGCATATAAGAACATTGAGAGGAAAGGATCCTCTAATGAATGTCGATTTGGACTCAATGACAAATCTTGGGCTTTATACGGTGACAAAAACACTCCTGTGTTTTGGTACAACAGGGTCCTGTCTCCTGTCCCAGGTCCAGTTTCCTCCAGAATCGGAGTGTACCTGGATCACACAGCAGGTATTCTGTCCTTCTACAACGTCTGTGAAACTATGACTCTGATCCACAGAGTCCACACCACATTCACTCAGCCCCTGTATGCTGGACTTGATCTGTGGAACACTGGAGCCACTGCACACTTTCCTAAACTCCCTTAAACTCGTCATTTGCTTGAAAAAAAAAAATCACATAAAACAGAACAGCTTCAGTCAAGCATGAGCTGAAGTTTGATTCTATTGTCACTATTTATGTACAAACTCCTAAAGAAATCCAATAATGGACTGAAACATGGAAACATGTTTTTTTGATTATTTCTGAAGTGCATGTAAACACATCACAACTGATTATTACCATTATCTTATTACTAACAGTTATTGGATTTTTATGGTCATGTAAACAAGCTCATAATGTTGGATGATCCAATTCAATACAGATGTCCACCATCTTCCTTAAAGCCTGAAGCGTGACTTAGTTAAATAACTTACAAAATACTGATGTTGTAAATATGAGACAAGATGTAATATTATGTGAATTATCAATCATGACATAACCGGCACGTTTATGGAAAAATGTTGATTTGTGTATAAAAATATTAATGAAAGGGAAAAACAGAAACGTTGTTGTCTCTGAGTTCTAAGTCTTAATGTGAACAGTCGCTATTGAAGACATTAACATTTGGACATCATATAGTCAACTACAGTCCTGAGTAAAAGTCCTGGTCCAGTATTCAGTTGGTTGGTTTAGTAAAGTCCTAATGTTCACACATATGCATTTGTCTGTGTATTTAGATCCAATCTGATATATGTGAAGTATGGACAGCAGGAAAAACTAAAGTGGTCATATTTAGTGAGACCTCACTTTGACCTTAACATGTCTTTAACCCTTTTGTTCGGACAATAGGAGATTTATGACATTAATGTAGTGATGTTTTAAACCAATAAAAATTTTAACAAAAACAAGTGGAAAAAGTACGCCATGTTATTTATTATTCTGGGAATTTTCTTATTTGTTTCTTGTTCATTTTAATTTTGTTTCACTTTATATTTATTTCTTTTGATCATTTTATTTGTTCATTTTATTTTTTGTTCAATTTGTGGCTTAATTTGTTCACGTTACTTATCATTTTGTTGATTTATTATTAATTTTTGTTCATTTTATTGATCACTTTGTTTTTGTTAATTTTGTTGGCTATTTTAGTGTTTTTACTTCATTTTTGTGTTTTTTCACATTATTTATAATTTTGTAATTTTTTTTCGCTTTTTATTCATTTTTGTTAATTTTATTTGTTACTTATTATATAAACCCAGTGTGTCCATCCACTGTCATTGATCCAACTCCATGGGTTTTACTGGTCAATCAATGTTGTAGAAGATA
>JAPQRQ010000026.1:6133439-6152472 GCA_037367365.1 Apogon talboti | reverse complement strand
AACTAACCTGTCTGACGACGGTCTAAGCCCAGCTCACGTTCATGATAGGAAGAGCCGACATTGAAGGATCAAACAGCGATGTTGCTATGAACGTTATATATATATATATATGTATAAGAAAAATAGTAAAACAATAATAAAATTACAAAGCAGTAAAGCAATGAAAATGTGCAAAGTAATAGAAATAATGAGCAAAAAAAAATTTTATAAATAAAAATGAACAAAACTTGAATAAAATCACCATTAAATTATGAAATTGTTCCAGGTGTGATTTGAACATGTGACTGAATCAAACTGAACCAGGATCAGTCATTTCAATCCAGAAACTGAAGAGTTAAAGGGAGGACTTCAGTGAGTGTGTGTGTGTGTGTGTGTGTGTGTGTGTGTGTGTGTGTGTGCACGCATGTGTGTGTCAAAAACTACATAAAGATTATAGTGTTGGACTCAGAGGAACAAAAGTACAGACAGGAATAGAGGAGCAGTGACTCACTCACCTATAGAAATAACATCGGACATAAGGGAGCATCAGGTTCACAGACTGTGTTTGTGTGAAGCAGAGATGCACACAGACGCACACACACAGACACACACAGATGCACACACACAGACACACACAAACGCACACAGAGGCACAAAGTGAAGGGCTGTTGAATAGCATTCTATGAAAAAAAGAAGGTCAGAGTCTTTTGTCTGGTTGTTTTTATGATGGAAAGAAAGTGAGAGGAAGTGGTAAAATGGGAAAAGACAAGAAGAAGAAGAAGAAGAGGCAGAGCGGCATCTGTGTTTTCCCCCAAGAGAGAAAATGAACCGCAGAAATAAAAGAGCAGAAGAAGAATCAGCCGAGTGGAGGATGTGCGAATCCTCCATTAGCACTCATCCCCATCCTCTGTTCATCCGCCCAACCCTTTATCTCTCCCTCCATCCGCCCCCGTCCCAATTCAATAAGAGGAGGAAATTACCCAAGATGCTTCCTGGCAGGGTTGGGGGGCGGTGCAGGCAGGGCGGTGGCTACAGGGAAGATGGAGGAGGTGAAAATGAGGCTTGGGCCGGGGTGGAAATCAAAATGAGAAAACAGGGAGGAAGAGGGTGATGGGTGGGGGGGTAGGAGGAGGAGGAGGAGGGGTGTGTGTGTAAGGAATTAAAAAAGGAGAAGGAGGTGGTTCATTATGGTTTATGGTCTCCCCCTCTCTGATCGCTGCCCATTATTCCAGCAGCTCTACCTCCAGAGGAAAGAAGACACTTCATTATATTTGGGAGGAGGGGTGGGTGTGTGTGTATGTGAGCGAGCGTGTGTGTGTGTGTGTGTGTGTGTGTGTGTAAATTAGTGTGAGTCTGTGTGACAGTATGTGTGTGTCTATGTTTGTGTGTCTGTGTGTGTCTGTGTGTGTCAGTGTGTGTGTGTGTGTGTGTGTCTCTGTGTGTCTCTGTGTATCTGTATGTGTGTGTGTCTGTATGTGTGTGTGATAACGGGCTAGCTGTTTGTGTATTCGGGGTAAATGCTGCCGTTGTCCTGGACCTTTTGTCCTCATGTTGGGCACAGACACATGGTCTCGACCTGAGATGAAACTGATGAAAACGCTGGTTTCACTTTTTGACAGACGTCTGAGTTAAAGTTCAATAACTCATACGGGTCGGACAACAACTGTAGACAGGACTGAACAGTTTATAACAAAGGTCATCAAATAAATGTGGAGGGATTTTGACCAGAACACACCCAGAACCAGTATTCATTCAGACCCGATAGATCCAGAACCTTCAGGACACACCCAGAACCAGAATCCACCTAGACCTGATGGAACCAGAACCTTCAGACCACATCCAGAACCAGCATCTATCTAGACCTGATAGAACCAGAACCTTCAGACCACATCCGGAACCAACATCCATCTAGAACCGATAGAACCAGAACCCTCAGAACACATCCAGAACCAGGATTAATCTAGACTCGATAGAACCACATATGTTTGGATCATGGTGCAGAACCTTCCAGTCCAGACTTTTCTAATGAATGAAGCCTCATGTGAACTGAGTTCAGACCTGTTCTTCTGTGGACTCTGGATCTGGGATGGACCAGGACTTAGTGTAAAGCCAGAAGGACCATCCAGACTGGTACCAGTAACAGGTCCAGAGGCCAGGGTCTGTCTTGGTCTGGGGTCAGAGGTCATTTAAAGGGACGCCCATGCAGGTTTCAACCTGACCAGTAAAACCACATCATGGACACATTCCAAAGACCAGGCTCAGGTCCTGGACCGGTCTGATGTGGTCCTAAAGTGGAGCCACGCCCCTTTAACCTGATAGGCCTGCCTTTACTGTTGCTGGTCTTCCTCAGACGACGTTCCACAGATGGTTCCTGGTCCTGGTGCGTGTTCTGCAGACCTCTGAAGCCTGGTCTTGGTGGTTTTTCAGTCCTCTGGTGGATCTGCACCAGGGTCCTGACCTTTATTACATCTCATCCTCTCACCATCTGCCCCGTCTCCAGCGGATACTGTCCAGTAATGTAAGAAAACCATGGCAACGGCAAGAAAAACCCCAGGACGTGCAGAAACCACGGGATTTCAACGGCTTCACTGAACGTACGACAGCAGAGACGAGCTGAGAGATGATATACCCACAATTAATATTAATATTGATAATAATAGTAATGATGATAATAATGATAATAAAGTAATAGTACTGATAATATAATAAAAATAATAATAATAATAATAAAATAATAATAGTTATAGTAGTAATGATGATGATGATAATTATAATGTTAATGATAATGATAATAATAATAAAAATTATAATAGTAGTGATGATGATAATAATAATAATGTTAATGATAATAACAATAATAATAAATCAGCAAAGATAAAACAAAGAGAAGAAATAGAGCAAAAGAAAGGTGAATAAATAATTCTGACTGATTCATTCATGTTATAACCAGACAAATATTAAACTGAACATGTAAATTAAAGTGAATAATGTAAATGTTATGTAATGTTTGTCATAAATACTGAAATTAAATTGAATCACTGACATGAGGAAATGAACAAACTGAGAAAACATCCAGGTTGGGTGGATGTTAATTTTTCAGCTCCGGGTTTGGTCTTGTTCTTTGAGTCATTTTGTCTTCTTTTCACCTGTTTTTGTCTAATTTTTCCATATTTTCATCTTTTTTTTCTGTATTTTGTCTCTTTGTATTTTTTGGGGGGTTTTTTTGTTCATGTTTTTGTCTTGTTTTCACCTGGTTTTTTTTGTCGTGTTTTCTAACCCAACTAACCTCTGGGTCGGTTTTACAACATGTGTTAGAGTGAACGTGGCATCAGTCGTATCTACTGATGGCGGTCCGTCTGTTTTCCCATGATGCTTTAGGGCAGGGGTGTCAAACTCATTTTAGTTCAGGTTCCACATTCAGCCCAATATGATCTCAAGTGGGTCAGACCAATAATATAATAACATAATAACCTGTAAATAATGTCAACACCAAACTTTTCTCCTTATTGTAGAGTGAAAAAAGTCCAATTACGTAATGAAATTGTTTACATCTACACAATTATCTTTGGAAAAAATGTGAATAACATGAATCCTGAAATTTCTTAAGAAAAAGTGAAATTTTAACAATATTCCATCTGTTTATCATTGACACATGTTTATTACAACTGTACATTGTACACAGTGGACTGCAAATACACAACACATTTAATAACAGACAGAATATTGGTACAATTACACTTATTTTCCTTAAGACATTTCATGTTGTTAATATTTTTTTCATGTTATTCACATTTTTGGTGAAAGGACATTTTGTGAATATAAATGTCTTTTTTACACTAAAAGATAAAAAGGTGTGGTTGTCATTATTTATAGGTTTTTATGTTAGTATTTTACTGGTCTGACTCACTGGAGATTGAAGCTGGACTAAAATGACTTTGACATCTTTGACTGTTCATATCTTCAGTGTAATTTTTCCATTTCACAAATTCATCCCATGGGAGGGATTGGACCCTTCGACGTGCCAGTTTTGGCCCACGGGCCGTATGTTTGACGCCCCTGCTTTAGGGTGTGAACTGTGAGCAGCAGGACGTGGCTGTGTTGGAGCGGTCACACGCCTGCAGTTCTGGGCTGGGCCTACAGGGGGCGGCTTTGTGCTGTGGATGCAGACGGCGCTGCCTCATGCACGTGTGCAGCGTTTGTTTGGCCGACGTGTTTAAACATTTGGCCTGGGTTGTAATCCAGAGTAAAGGTCGACGGCTGCAGAAAAGAAACCTGGGCTGCGGCGTCGACGTGACACGGCTGAGTTTATAGAGGACGCATTAAATCCACTGATATTAAAACCACCGCATCCATTCACACACCCCAGGACTGAAGAAAACTAACACCAATGAGACAGCACCGACGGACACTGTCATCAAATCCAATATTACAGCCCAGTAATTATCCTTGGACATGATGTTATGATTTTTAATATTTATGTTTTATTTACCCTCCAGTAGAGAGGTCCTTCCTAACCCCCAAAAGTGTGTAATCTACGCAGTGTCGTAATAATGTCAGGATTTTTTTTACAGTTTGTTTTCAATTTTTTTACATTTATTTGTATTTTGTCAAGTTGAGCCATAAACAAAAATACCAAATACTCAGCATGCTTGTAATGTAAACATACCATATTTTTTGATGCAGAATTTTTTTTTACAATACTCTACATAAAAATTGGAAATATTTTTTTTTCATCCTGTCATATGTCATTGATTAACACCAACATTGGTTCATATGCATTTTTTTTTTTTTGCTAGGTCTAATGTTAAATGCTAAAATGTGTCAGGGTGAATTTTATACTGACTTGGTAGAAGTTAGTGTTAGTGTAGGAATTTAACATTGTTTATTATGGGATGATTTTAGTGGATGGATCAGAATTTAAACAATCATATAAAAATGAACAACTTTTGAATTCTGACCTAAAACAAAATAACACCAAGTGCAAAGTGTGCATCATATGCTCACCTGGATTCTGGAAGGTTAATTCCACTCCTGATATAGAACGTTTTTTTTTTTCATTATAATAGTTGTAAATGTGTTACGTGTAAATCAATTAAATGTTATTTAGTGTCTTTTACATCATTTTCATCTTAGTTTTATTTAATATAATGAAAACCAGTGAACACATGCACACTGCTGTTTCAGTGTTAATTGAAATTATTGACACCATCATTTACAGTAAAATTACACATATAGTGATAAATTTACAACCATCACATACATAGGAAGAAAAATATTAAATAGTTATTCAAGTTGACAACTGCAGTTCAGACTCTTCCCTAATATCGTCACCTTCCAAGTCATGTTTTTACAATAATGACTTTTTTTTTCTTAAATCATCAAATATTCAATTTCTGGTGAAGATTTTTTGTGTTTCCTGAAAAATCTAAAAAAAAATTACTTGCACAATTTTTGACAGGAAGATGACGATATGTGCATCAGATTTTAGTTGTGGGTTTAAAACAACGCCTAACGTCTGAACTCATTTACTTCTTCACTGTGTTCAATTGTTATAGATAATGAACCAATTGAATCCTGTTGTAGTGTTTTCATACGTAAATGATGGTATCGTCTGCATACAGTTGACACCCACCTGCCCTACAACCGTTGATAACTCTTATTTCAGCCTGAATCTCATGACGATTGATTACTTTTTAAGGTTTTTTGCTGTTTTCATCAGTTGTTAATGGGAAATGCTTCTCTGTTTGATGCTGATATGTATCTTTTTACCTCTCATGTCGTTAACGCAGTGTTTTCAGTGTTAAAATCTGAGGAAACAGGACATGACGACAAAAACCGATGATCTACATTTCATTTTTCATCGCACATAAAGTGACACACGTAACTCATATTCATACACCAGGTTACATCAGTGTTGGTTCATATCAGTCGTGGTTCTATTGACCATTGAATATTGATTAGTTTATAGACGTTTATACTGTGTCGTTAATCAGGTTTTCTTCTTCATTGGTTTTGGGCGACAGTTCAGATCATCCAAAGACAAATCTTGGATTCTCTCTGGTCTGGTCAGCGGTAAAAACTAGATGAACTGTGTATTGTTTAGGATGAAATGATCGTCATGGTAACCAATTGATTTATGCCATTATTGAATGACTGATTGAATATATGAAAACTGGATCCGTCCCTGATTTATAGAAGGAAACTCAATTAGCAGTTTATCAAACACTAACTAAAACAACTAATAATGCAATATATGAGTGTAACCATGGCAACCACCGGATCCAGACAGAGTCCAGTGGATTGATGAAGTGTTTTTGATAAATTATTGATCAGCTTATGTTAGATGAACCCAGTAATCAATAGTTGATTGATATAATAGTGGGTTCTACCGTTAACCTCACCGTGGACGTCTCTGTTTTGGTTTGATGTTAGTTTCATCCTTTGCCTCAGTCTGATCTGTGATTGGTCAGAACACAGCCTCCTCTCTCTCTCTCCCCCTCTCTCCCTGTGACGTCACACCGCGACCCCGCCCCCTCCTCCCGGTTTCCACAGTGTTGCGGGTCCTGCCGTGTCTCTCTCTGCGTCCACGCACTGCATACAGGATATACGAGCGTCCGTCCACAATCCGCTTCATATAAAAAAAACATAAACCGGTCCGAACCCGAACCCGGATCCGCCGCGAATCGGACCGTGGACCCGCGAAGCCGTGGACCCGACCTTCATGTTAGTAATCTGTCAGGAGTAGAAGGTAAGAAGGCGTTTTCCTCCGCCGCTGATGGATGCGTGTCCGTGGGCAGTGTTGGTGTCCGTGCGCGGTCCGCGGTGCCGGTGCGTGGCGCGCAGCGGCCGCCGCTCCCTGCGCCCCGCACCGCGGACCCGCACCGCTCCGAGCCGCTGTCACGGCCGGCCCGGAGCCGGCGAGGAGCAGGGGGTGAAGGGGCCGGGGTTTCCGCCTCTCCCCGGGATGGGAGTGAGTGCAGCTCTGCGTTAAGTTGTGTTCGCTGTTGGCACCGCCTGCAGCTCGGGTCCACACAAAGCCCCCCCCACCCCCACCTCTTCCTCCTTCTCCTCCTCCTCGTGCTGCTCCTGTTGTCTTCATCCGTCCTGGTTGTGTTCCTGTGATGCAGAGTGCACTAGGCCACCGGACCACTCCGCGCACCAAACATTGTTCCGCTGCTGCTGTGCGTGCATGTGCGCACACGTGCGCGCGGCCGTGCGGTCATGAGTGTGTGTTCGTGTGAGTGGGAGTGTATGTGGGATGCTGGATGGGTGGGCGGTGATGCGCAATGACCAAGCACCCGCGCACATGGACGAACAATCACAGACGCGTGCCACGAGAACAGGGGCCAGGGATTCAGATGGAGATGAGGGTCCAGGTCTGAGGAGGGACCAGGTCTGAGGGTCTGGGTGTGAGGAGGAACCAGGTCTGAGGGTCTGGGTGTGAGGAGGGACCAGGTCTGAGGGCCTGGGTGTGAGGAGGGACCAGGTCTGAGGGCCTGGGTGTGAGGAGGGACCAGGTCTGGGTCTGAGGAGGGACCAGGTCTGAGGGTCCAGGTCTGAGGGTCCAGATTCTGTTTTCTGTCTGGTTGTGTGTAGTTTTGTTGTGGTGTAAAACATCCATAGTATTTTTTTTTCTAAACTCACCTTAACTGTTTTGTTGGTTCCATCTCTCATCCATGACAGACTCATAGGATATTGTTTACTACGGATAAACAATGACTTACACACAGGTCATGGTTCAAAACAGCTGATCCAGATTTAATACACAGAGTTCAGTTTAGTTGTGAACCAACTTTAACTCTATTTTGCCGTTGTTGCTTTTTATTCAAGTACTTGAGTATTTACATCAACTTTACTTTCCTCCAGTCTTCTATATTATTCCTGAAGCTTTCACTGTTGATTCTTGATTAGAATTGAACCTTTTACTTTAACTGGTTATGATAATGAAGCTGAATTACATGTACCGTTATTTGAAAAGTGGAAACAGTTCATTTTCTGCTGCTCCTTATAGTTTAATAGTTTATTTCTACACATATGCTGTTTATTCATGTTCATTCACTCCTTTAAGACTTAACTAGCAACTAGATTTCAGTCTTTGTAACCGTGTAGATGTGACAGAAATAATGATTTATTCAGGTTTGGTCTGTAAATCCTCACTCTTAGTTCAGTTTAAATGATAAACCTCTAAATCACGGGTGTCAAACATATGGTCCGTGGGTCAAAACTGGCCCGCCAAACAGTCCAGTCCGGCCAGAGGGATGAAGTTTGCGGAATGCAAAAATTACACTGAAGTGGATCAGACCAGTTAAATACTATCATAATAACCTATACATAATGAGAACTACCAATTCTTCTCTTTGTTTTTAGTGTAAAAAAAAGTAAAATGACATGAAAATGTTTATATTTACATAATATTCTTTCAGAAATAATCTGAATACTCTAAAATGTCTAAAGAAAAATAAGTGTAATTGGACCAATATACTGTCTGTTATTAAATGTTTTGTGTATTTGTAGATCCACTGTGATGTGTAAGTTGGAATGCACGTGTAATGATAAACAGACAAAATATTGTTAATATTTCGTTTTTTCTTAAGAAATATCAGGATGTTCATGCTATTCTTATTTTTCTTTAAACCATAATAGTGCAGATGTAAACATTTTCATTATGAAATTGTACTTTTTTCACCCTAAAATAAGGTTGGAGAAAAGTTTGGATTTATAGGTTATTATGTTATTATTTTATTTGAGATCATATTGGGCTGAATGTGGAACCTGAACTAAAATGAGTTTGACACCCCTGCCCTAAAGCATCATGGGAAAACAGATGGACCGCCAGCCGTTGCCTTCGTACACGAACGTGTTTTAATGGAAATACAGATGACAGATGAAAACTGGGTAAAAGTAGTGATGATCCAGACCAGATCAATTAATGAATTCATTTCAGTTTTTTCATGGTTGTTCATGTTATTCACATGTTATAAAGGATAGTTTGTAGATGGAAACGTTTTCATAATGTGGTTTTACTTTTCTGACTCTAAAACATAGAGAAAAGTTTGGAGTTGTCATTATTTATAGGTGATTATGTTCTTATTTTACTGGTCTGGTCCACCTCAGGTCATATTGGGCTGAATGTGGAACCTGAACTAACATGAGTTTGACACCTCTGCCCTAAATAAACATAGTTATACGTGAAAATCACCAGCGAATAGAACAAATGTCCCTCATTACAGTGATGATCCAGATCCAGATGAAGTTGACTGATCCCTGAGGGTAAACTCACTCATTTACACCAGTCCAGTCCTGTTTATGCACTGAATCTCCTTCTGTACCGTGTTGTTCCGTCGCTGATGGAACGTGTTTGTGTTATGTTTTTCCTGTAGTCGTGTTGTGAGCAGGTGCAGATGTGCGTCCGTCTGCAGATGTTTCGTTTATTCGTTTCCGTTCCGCGCTGCTTCACCAAGGTCAGGGTCTGCTCAGACTCTGGTGCCTTGCTCGAGAGCCCTTCAGCGCTCAGGGAGGAAGAGGCCAAGGTCTCTGAACAGCCCTCCGCCTCCGTCACATACGCAATGCATCCACATCCACTGGGGTTTCCACGGCAACGGTGTCAGGAAACTTCACAAAGTTGCAGCTGCTCAGTTAGAAAACTTTCATCAATAGCGGCTTTTCTGTTGGACATATGCGCAAAACTTTACCGATATTTACTAAATCTGAAATGTCCAGCCTTCAGTCCTTCTGCCTCGTCCTCTGCATTTACAGTAGAGCTTTCTGATCTTCTACCACCTTGAAGGATGGGGACTGAAGCTCCTCTCTGGACTCTACAGGGTTAAGGTGGGCCCGCTGAGCCTCCTCGGGCCCCGGGTTGACCCCCTCCCCCCCAGGATCAGCAGTCATGCGAGGGCCTGCTTAGCTCCCGGCTCTGGGCTCCAAAATAAGCGGAGTTTTGCGTTGACGTGGCCATGTGCTCGGCAGGAGGGCGGCGGATAATCCCCTTTTCCTCCTCATCCTCTTCCTCGCCCTCTATTTCTGGACTCGCTTTCCCTGCTGCATGATGGGAAAAGTCGTCCTGAGTTTTGGTTTCCTTCAACTGACGACTTCACACGTATTCACATAATCACATATTTTCAGTTTTATCTGTTCATTGAGTGTAAAACGTTGTAAATGTCATTAGATCATGGACGTATTTACCGACAGTCAATATTTAATACTGAAGGTAACTTATACATAACAGCTGCAGCAATTAATCAGTTAGTTGTTGACTGTTAAATTAATCGTCCGTTTTGATTCAGTTGAACATAGTTGGTCATTGTACTTTTTAAATGGAAAAAGGATTTTTTTACATGCAAACATTGTTAACCCTCCGGTATCCAGGTGAGCATATTATGCACACTTTGTACTTCATGTTATATTATTTTTCACAACTTGTTTTAGGTCAGAATTCAAAGGTTGTTCATTTTTATATGATTTTTAACATTCTGACCCAGTCACTAAAATCATCCCATTATAAACAATGTTAAGTTCCTACATTAACACCCTTCTACCAAGTGAGTAAAACATGCACACTGACACATTTTAGCATTAACATTTGACCTAGTACAAATAATGATAATGCATATTAACCAATTTTGGCGTTAATCGCTGATGTATGACGGGATGAAAAAATACAAAAAATAACAAATCCAATTTTTATGTAGCATTTAAAAAAAACCCCAAAGAAACAGTTCATTTTAAGGCTTAAAATAAGAGTTATTGATATTTGGTATTTTTGTTTATGGCTCAAGTTGATGAAATACAAAAAAAGTTGAAAACAAACCATGAAAAACATTTTGACATTACTATGACACTGCAGATTATGTGATTTGGTGGTTAAAGGAAGTCTGTGGGCGGAGACTGGGGGGTTAATTATTTCCTACTGAGAGACGATAAACTAAAGATGGTTTAGTTCTGGTTCCATCTTTTCACCATTTAGTGACTAACAGGAGGATCTCAAACTGTCAGAACCTGTTACTTTGGGGGAATTTAAGTCTGTTTTCAAGGGTTTAGAAAATAAAGTGTTGGTGTTTTTATTGTTTTGTATAGATTCAGTCACAGTGGATGGAAGTTGGTTGGTTTGTTTGTTTGTTTATCTCCATGAGGATTTCACCTGGTCAAATAAAGGACTTAATAATAAATAATTAATTGAGGATGTAGTCAGGAGATTAGTTGATTGACAGTAATGCTTTCTTAAAATATTGATGATCTGCTGTGGTTTCAGTGATTGAGTCGACTGAAATCGGCTTCAAACCCTGTGGTTTTTGCACAGATCCTGTCCTGTACCAGTTATCAGTGACTGAGAAGGTGGACACTCGTTCTGCACTGATGAGCATTTGCTGTGAAAGTGGAAATGTGCAGAATGGGCAGCAGCAGATTGAGGTGTTGGAAGCGGAGCTGCTTATTGGATAAAGACATAATGGGACCTTTAGCCTGATAAATACTGCTGCTGGTTTGGTAAATCAGCAGCAGATGCATGTGTTCACATTCCTGACGGTGACAGAAGGAGGTAGTTTGGCTGAAATCTGTTTGCCAGCCTTCGTCTGCAGACGTTGTGTCTATTTGAGCAGAGTTTAGAACAGCCCGACCTCGGTGAAGGCCGACAACAACAGTGATGGGTTTCTCCAGTCTTATACGGAACAGAAGTTTACTGTAAATATATCTGTAATACCTGAAGTACACGCTGGTCCTTAACCCTACATCTATCCGACGCTGCAGTGTTTCATTAACTCCAACAGACTTTTATAATAAATCTTAATATACTGAACTCTAAAACTGTCGTTCTTAAACTGGTCTGGACTTGGACCCATATTTTCCCATGATCATCAATCCTCGACCTACTTTTATTTTTTTTTAAAAAGTATAAAAAAACTTTTGCTGAAACTGGTGAATATTGGGAAAACACATTAAGGTGGATGGAGTAGAGTATAGATGGACTGGATAATATGGAATGAATACATGGATATATTATATATTGTACATTTATATAAACTAATGTAGTTGTGGGTTATATAAAAAACATAATTGAGATAATCATATATAGTATAAATTCTAAGGAAAATTGTATGTAATTACAAATTATAGCCAGTTGTATATTGTATTTACAAGGGTTTATATTTTGTACATATGTAGTGGATTATGATGTAGAATTATATATATGATAATTATTCTATTGGTACAGATATATATACATGTTGTATTAATATAGGTTGATATAGTTTTTGTATTGCATTGCAATAAAAGGGTGGATTAAATAAGTGTAAATAACTTTATTTTATTAATTTCTTGTATCCTTTCGAGCAGTACTTAATTTGTTATTACTAATGTGCATGGAAATTTCCATAATGTATTGATCACTTTATTTATCAACTTGTGTGCACTGAACAGTGTGCTATTGGTTCCTTGTACGTAAAAAAGATTTTTCTTTTCTTCTGCTCGAAACAAACAATAAACAAACAAACAAACAAAAGAGGATGAAGAATAAATAAAGCACTAAAATCAACACTTTAGAGCAGAAAGACACTAAAGACTGACTGAACTCACTGGGTTAGCATTGTTAATGCTAATGCTAACAGCTCATAATGTGAAATAACACAGTACACTGATACTGAATGAATAAAACTGATGTGAGAGCAGCAAATAAACATTGTCTTAGTGGATAAGCCACCTCCAACTGATGGATCTGAAACTGTTGTTGGTATGTGGAAACAGAAGCTCCTGGACCTGATGAAAACCAGACCAGTTTATTAAGTCCACGAACTGAACCAGAACCAGAACCAGCATCAGGTTCATGTTCATGTCATGAAACCACTTGTTGTTGTTTTCTTCTTGTCAGGTCTGTTTGTGTTTCCTTTTGTCGCTCTGTGTTCATACATGTGTATTTCTCACAAGCAGATCTATGTGTGTTTTGTCTGAAAACACTTCACCTCCACAATGAGGCTGTTGAGCTGCTTGCTGCTGCCACTCGGCTCTGCGTCACGTATCGTTGCATCTTAAATAAAGCCTGTCAACATTTACAGACGATACAGCCGGGAGGAGACTTACTCGTTGTTTTGGATTTATGATGGATTCACTAGTTTTCATTGTGTTTTAATTTAAATGTGATCTATGAAGATTCACACTAAACCTGCAGAGATTCATCAGTTTACCTTCAGTCATTAAACTACTCATCTGTGTGGATAATTAATTATTTGGGTTATTTGTCAAGAAAAAGAAGTCACTGTGGACCAGAATCAGATGCATATGTTGTTATTTATTTTAATTAGTGATAAAGTTGTTCATTTTTTGTTAACTTCTCCTCAGTTTTTCCTAATTTCTGTTCATTTTTTGTCATTTATGTTCAGTTTTTGCTGATTTATTATAAGTTTTTATTCATTTCTGTTCATTTAAAAAAAATTCTGTTCATGTTTTGCTAATATCTGTTTTTTTGCTCTATTATGTCCATTTTTTTGTTCATTTCTGTTAATTCTTTGCTCAGTTCTATTCAGATTTTGCTCATTTCTTCTAGTTTAGTGATTATTTTGCTATCATCTCATCAATGTTATAAGCTTAACTCTTCCACAACAGAAAATTAACCTAATGATTGCGTTACTCATTCTTACTCTGTTCATTTTTGGCAGCTGTCAGTGAAAGTACGAAGCTGTGAATCAGTTCAGTCAGATCATGTAGTTTGTATGAAGTTGCATTTTAGGAAACACTGCAATGTAACAATCAATATGTATATAATGACAATAATATTGGATCATAGACCGTATATATTTAATGGATAGAGGAACCATGGCTTCACCCGTTGGTGAAGCCAAATGAAGACAGTAGTTTCCGTTTTGGTTGTCCTTATTGGCTTTTTGGAGGTGAAAGTGACCATATTTGGACAAAAGGGGCGGAGCTGCAGGAGTGTGAATATTGATCAGTCCATCACTGACTCTGTAGAACTGTAAACTTCATCAAATATTAAGTACTATTAGCCTGAGCTACAGTGGAGCTGTCTGTCAGGAAAATATGTGTTCTATTAAATAAACAGAAACTCTGAAAGTCTGACTGGGCAGCAGCGACCTGTCAATCACACCTGTCAATCACCGCAGACATGAGCTGAGATCTGATTAACGAACCGTGAACACGTGAACGTCCTGATGCTTTGGCTTCAGTTGTTGTCCGTTCATGTAGATGATGATGATTGATGGACTGATTTATTTCAGACTGGATGTAAATAAATAAAAAACTAGTCTTAAGCAGCCTTTTATTTCCCTGAAAGACACGACACAGTTCAGCACATCCTCCACATCATTCTAGAAATCTGTTTTTACAAGCACTTTCCAAGGAAACTATTTCTGTGCACCAACTACATTTTAATATGTGTACTTTAATGACATTAGTTGGTTCTTTTTGAATTAACGAATTAATGTTTTATTAAAAAACACAATAAACCACCAACAAAAGCAAATTATCATCATAAGAACCAAAAAATAAATTTATACTATGATACAAAAGAAATACTTAATACATTTTGATATTTCAACATGTGTAAAGGAGTGAAGAAGTAAACACTTATTTAACACCACCCCTTTATTACAACACAATATCAATTTTTTTAATAAAGCATGTATATATACACACATCTAAATCAATATAATAATTATCTAATTTTATATCATAATCCACTTCATATGTGATAAATAGAATCCAATATAAATACAGTGTACAATTGGCCACAATTTATAATTATATACAGTTTTCCTTATAAATGTATACTATATATGATTATCTCAGTTATGTTTTTTATAGAACCGACAACTATATTAGTGTATATAAATACAATATATATATAATGTATAATATATACATGTATTCCACTCCATCCTTCTGAATATTCTGTTCAATATTCATCCACTGTCTTCCATAAACCTCTGCAGAAGATGTTCACTGTACATTTTTTTAAACTTCTCCAAATCGTTCCATAAATGCACCCATGTATTGTTATTGGTAATGGACGTGTGTTTCATTGTGGTTCATACCTAAGTTTCCCCTCTTATTTCTTGCTTTATTCATTATTTGCTCCGATTTCGTGATGACTCTTCGTTGTGTTTCCTCATAGCTTTAAGCAGTGGCTGTTTCATGAAACAGTAACTCTATAAAATATTCATCATAACTGATCCTCTGAACTGATTTAGATATTTTCGATTCCACGTGGTGATCATTAATTTAACCCTTTGATCATCTTGTCACATACATTAATGAGTGCTAATAGATTTTCTGCAGCTTCTGTTAAATGAAATGTTAATATTAATTCTGTGATTAAAGTGCTGCTGCTGTTTCCTGGCGTTTGATCAGCGCTGGTTTTTCGTCGTTAACTCCTCGACGTTCGCGGCTCGGTGTCGGTTTTCTGTGGCGGTTCATGGCGTGGCAGGCATCGTGCCGCTGTTCGGCGCCTGATGAGCTAGGCCTGTTGTGTTGTTTGATTAGTGGCGCCTGAGGCAGCGAGCGTTCCCCGTCTTTATAGTAGAACCATAAAACACAGGGAGGTCAAAGTGAACTGAGACAGTAAACACACCGATGTGTCTGCTTTACACAGCGTGAGGCGTTCAGGGTCTGACTTTATGTAAATGTGTCTGAAACAACTGTAATGTCACAATCCTTCACACATTAAAGATCTGCACTGTTTCTTCATTCACCTGAGTTCAGCCTGATTCATAAAAGCCCTGTGGTTTCTCCAGTTCAGCTGCACAGTCTTCTTCTTCTCCTCCTCCTCCTCCTCCTTTGTCGCCTTCTTTTTAATTGTGTCATAGAAGCTGTAAACTAAACCCTTAGACTGAAAAAAATGCAAAGGATAATGTTCTAATATATGGTGATAAATCACTTGGTAACAGTTAAATGTAGGGAGAAGTTCCTTTGAAAGTCACCACAAAATGAGTTCTGGGTCTTATGGAATAATCCAGACAATGCTTAAGCCATCTGAAACCTGGTTTCAGATAATTTGTCAGAAAATGGAGGAAAGCGTTTCCCAAAAAACCCAGATTTGGTCTTCAAATGTCTAGTTTGGTCCATGAGGCATAAGACACTCGGTTTACTCACAGAAGAAGAAAGAAACAGAAAATACAAGAAGCTCTGATGAAGAATGTTGACATTATCACTGTAAGATTTGTTGGAGTTCTTGTTCTGTTTAAAGTCTATTACCTTGATGGTTTACTAAAGGGGCGGGGCCTGGACAAACCACGTGACACCGAAACAGGAAGTCAGTCTGCTCTTATCTCTGTTTAGCTTGGAATCTTGTGTTTGGTTTCTACTGCTCTGTGGCTCTTAAAATAGCGACACTTTGAATGAACGGAAAGGATGTTGACGGTCAAGGTCAAAGGTCAAGGCTTCTCTTATGCCACAAAACATATTTTTGACCATATGTCACTAGTTCATCCTCTTGGTCTGTCAGTAATTGTAGATGATGTTTCGGATATGAAGGTGATCATGACTGAATGTTCGGTTCTTGTTTCGACCTGATCATCAAACTCAGTCAGTGAGTCTGTTTCCATGACCATAAAAATCCAATAACTGTTAATAATCAGATCATTGTAATAATCAGATCTGATGCATTTAAGTGTACTTCAGAAATATGATAATCGATAAACCCTGGTTTAGACGTTTCAGTCCATTATTGGATTTCTTTCAGAGTTCATTCATTCGTAGTGACACTAGAATCAAACTTCTTGTTATTGTCTTCAACGTCACTTCTGTTTACAATAATTCCATTGTTTTTCCACATGTACAAATGTAAACAAATGACAAAAAATCAGATTAACCTGTATACGTGCATGAAGACATTGGAGTAAATCCAGGTGTGTTAATCTGATTTTCTCATAATTAGATCAGACTGTTTACATGATTACTAATAATCTGATAACTCCACCAATCAGATAATGATCAGAGTTTGTGTGTGAATGTACACAGGCTCCATGACCATCTCCAGCTGTAGAAGTCTTCATACTCCGTCGGCTCTAGATGCGTTCATGTAATTACTTTGGCCTGTATGATGGCTGGGCGGCCCGGCGGCCATGACGCCGCCTCTGCTCATTGTTCAGCCAGTGGAACCTGGATTCCCTGCAGAGATCATCTCTTTCATACGTGGAGCGCCAAGCCTCTTCCTCCTCTGCTGCTCGTCTTCCTCGGGGCGACTCCGCCTCATCTCCGACTTCCTCGTGTATAATGATGTCTGCAACGGTCACCGGGGAGCGACATGGACGACTCAATCTGCTGAACCGGCCTCTGCAGAGGCATGAGAGGCTGGACGGTTTGTGGTAAATAAATGATGCTCAGGGCAGATGGAGGCTGGATGACCAGATGTGTGGGTCATGATAAAGCCTGACAAATCGTCCTTAAAGTGACGCCTGCGTTTGAGCCTTAACGTGGACTTAAAGCTCAGGCTCAGTGTTCACCTGCTTTAACTCACTCTGACACTTTTAATAAGTGAAAAACAAACCGTGGCAACATTTTTCATGAACCTTGGCACAAACTCGCAGTTATTGATTTCTGTCATGAAGGAGCAGATAAATACTGGCGTAAACTGACAGCTTCACTGTCACTTTGTACAGATGCTCTGCTGCAAGTGTTGGCTTTAAGTTTGTACATTTGGAAAATCTGTATCAGACGTTTTGTGATATTTGAGTCTGGATGATGGATGAGTCCAGGTCCTGTTTGGGATCTGGGTTTGGACTTGATCTGAAAGTCGATGGTGTTAGATGTGACCGTGACTGTTGGGTTTTATACCTGATCAACCAGGTGAAGGGGTCATTATGGTCTTAGTTATCACTACGTTTTCACAATTAAAACATGAATGGAATGGAACTACTGTATTTCCTCAATAGTGTCCTGGTCCATGAGGTACCAGGTCTTTATCAGAAGGAGGTTTGTACCAGAGTCAGGACTTTATTTAAAATTTCCTGTGTTTAAAAAAAGTTTCCAGAGGAATAATCTCTTTTCAGCAATTTTAACATTTTTCATGATTTTCTTAAAACCTTGGTCATGTGAATAAATTTGATGTATAACCTGGCCCCCGGTTATGTTTTTGTGTGTTTTAAGTTGAATAGTTCCAGATATCCTAGAGCAGAACAAACCCTCTGGTTGTTTCAGTTGAAGAACTTGGTTCTGGTTAGATAAGAGGTTCAACCAGGCTGAAAAGGTGAAGGAAATGAAAATCCAAATGAGTTAGAATGGACCAAAATCTGCTGCTGTTGGTGGAAAAATGTGGTTTTTTATTTCAAACAGTGCAGGTCTTGGTCCAGGTCTCGGTGCAGATCTTACGTTGGTCAGGTGTAAATGGTGTTATGGTTGTGTTGTGGCTCAGTGTTGGGTTGTGTTACAGTTGTATTGTGGCTCAGTGTTGCGTTGTGTTGCATAGTGAAACTAACTGGGTCCACGGTGACCTTTGGCTCCACTAATCCCTGTGTGTTTCCGTGGGATTGCTTCCTATAGCGAAAGGGGTTAATCGTGGTGCTGGGGCCAGATTTGTGACTGACTGGATTAAGAGGCTCACAGTGTTGGACACTCCACTAATCTGATGGTATCATGGCCCTGCTGGGCTCCAGGAACCACCACTGATGGAACGGTAATACACTGCCACCTCAGCCCACACCACCACTGTCCACAACCATGGTGAAATAACGCCCATGAGCCCACCATGAACATGTCCAGGGTCATTCATAGACCAGACCAGGGTCCATCATGGACCACACCAGGGTCCATCATACACCACACCAGGGTCCTTCATAGACCACACCAGAGTCCATCATGGACCACACCAGGGTCCTTCATAGACCACACCAGGGTCCTTCATAGACCACACCAGGGTCCTTCATAGACCACACCAGAGTCCATCATGGACCACACCAGGGTCCTTCATAGACCACACCAGGGTCCGTCATAGACCACACCAGGGTCCGTCATAGACCACACCAGGGTCCGTCATAGACCACACCAGGGTCCATCATAGACTAGACCATGGTCCTTCATAGATTACACCAGGATCCATCGTGGACCACACCAG
>JAPQRQ010000026.1:6081802-6095569 GCA_037367365.1 Apogon talboti | reverse complement strand
AACCGTGTCTGAATGTCATTTTAATACCTTCTGAACATCTTAACACCTTCTGAACGACGTCTGAACACCTTCTGAACACCATCTGAACACCTTCTGAACGCCATCTGAACACCTTCTGAACACCATCTGAACGCCGTTGGCCAGATGTGACTCTTTGAACACATAACCACATGAAGGTTTGAAATATTCACCTTTCAATTCATCTCCCAAAAGAGTTTCGATTGCCTCCTCCCCCCGCCGCTCTTCGTAGTCGGTCATGACCTTTTCTAGACGTTATCCCGCCAAAGCCCGGCCTCAGGCGAAGGAATGTGAACCTGAAGGACACGGACAACATCAGCTGTCAATCAAAGAGGAAAAACCAGTGGAGCTCAAAGGTCGGAGATTTCAACGCGAAGCGAATGCCTCCGTACGTATGTAGACGTTTCCTCCTGACGATACCAATGGAGGATGGAACCAATGATTTATCCACATCAGTTTTGAGTCTAAAGGACGACGAGGATGAAGATATTAGTGTTTGTTTTTATGTCTTTTGGACTTTTTATTTCCAGTTTCAGTTTGTATCTAAATCCAATTGTCAGGTTTATTTTAATTTATGTATTTTTTTAAGGTCTGAGTTTTAATCTACAAGACAGGACAAAGCTGCAGGATTTGGTGAAAAAGTCATTGATTAATGTTGAAAAGTCACAAAAAAGGTACAAACAATGAATAGAAAAACAGAAAAATGCACAAGAAACAAGCAAAAAAAAATCTAAAACAAAATGTAACAAAATAGTGGATATAAAATATCAAGAACAGAACAAAAGTGAAGAATATTCTAGAAAAACTTTAATTAAATGAAGTTATAACCAAATGATTACAAAAAGATCAAGAAATTAAAATCAAACAAAACATGAAGGAACAGAAAATCAACAAGGAATAAATAGTGTTAAGATCAACATTGAATAAAACAATGGAAAAATGACAAGTTATATAAAAAAGAAAAAAATAAGAAAAAATCTAATACAACATGAACATAATAGAAATTGACACGAATAACTACAGAATAATGAGCAAAATGTAGAGTAAAATAATCAAATAGAACCAAGGTGACATGAAAAAAACATGACAATAAACAGATAATAGAGATTTGAGTTTTTATTATAGATGATTGAAAATATAAACGTTACTGGAGTCAGATTTATGTATGAACTGAATAATGAATGAAATAAAAGAGTTCAATCTGACATAAATATGGGACGCTTCCTATCGATCCTGTTCAGTTCATGGTCTGTAGGTTTTTCTCCGTCTCTACACTATATAATGTCTTATATTATTGTGAATAATGTACTCTGTAACCTCAGCTCGGTTGCCGTGGAAACCGGTGCTTCAGCCTCGTGGAGCAACTCCATTGGGTGATGACGGCGTCATGGTATAGATTCAGCTTCAGCAAGTTTTAAAGGCAGGAAATACAGACCAGGAACCTGGACCCCAGACCATCAGACCCCCGGACCATCAGACCATCATACCCCTAGACCATCAGACCCCCGGACCCCCAGACCATCATACCCCCAGACCATCAGACCCCCGGACCCTCAGACCATCATACCCCCAGACCATCAGACCATCAGATCCCCGGACCCCCAGATCATCAGACTATTATACCCACAGACCATCAGACCCTTAGACCCCCAGACCATCAAATTCTTAGACCCCCAGACCATCAGACCCTCAGACCATCGGACCCCCAGTCCATGAAGTCCGATGCCCACAAAAACCCAAACAAAACAAAACATCAGCATCAGAAGTAACGATGATAAGGATTATTATTGGACGAGTCGATGTATTGCTTAGTCTTCATGTTTTGGTCTGAGTTTTGCATTCATCTGTTTTATTTATGACACAAACTCGACATCATCATCTGAGGGAAGAATGAAGAAGTAAAATAGTAAAGTAAAGAAGTACAGATGAAGAAAAACAGAAGTGATAAGCACATGTTTGTGGAACATAAATCATTGATTTGATTGTTGGACACTGGTGGATGCTGTTTTTGAGACTGAGCTGCTGTGACCGCCGTCTGATAACGGGTCCTGGAGGATGGTGTGTGTGTGTGTGTGTGTGTGCGTGTGTGTGTGTGTGATGGGAGGGGGCTGTTCTGACACATGAAGGACTCAGAGGTGACCCAGGTGACCGTTTTAATCACATGATGACTTCCTGCGTTAAAGTGGACGATAAAACTGAATCAGGACACTTCTATTTTAACAAGAAAATAAGGATTTAATGGTTCATTTGGTTCATTTTGTTGTTTATTCTCCTTATTTTTATGAATTAGCTTTATTCCTCATTGATATTTTGTTTCGTTTTGGTTCATTATTGTCCTTTTTTTTAATAGTTTTGATCATTTAATTTATTATATTATTAATTCTGTTCATTTTTATTCATCTTAGTGATTTCTCATTGATATTTTGTTAAAGTTTGGTTCATTATTATTAATTTTGTCAATATTTTTCCTGCTTTTATTCTTTTTTCTGATTGTTTAATTCTTTTGATTTTTCTAATAGTGATGTTAATTTTTTTTCAGATTTTTTCAGATTTTTTTTTCTAGTCCTGTTCATTTTTGGTTCATTTCTGTTCATTTTCTTGCTAATTTTGTTCATTTCGTGTTAGTTTTGTGCGTTTTTCTACCCATTTTGTTGAGTATTTGCTCATATTTACATAAATCCATCTTACATTTCTCATCGGATGTGCCTCGTGTCACTCTAGCTCGAACCTTGATGCTTATGGAGGCATTTATTGACCCGACAGATACAGTGAAGCGCTCCAAACTTAGAATATTTAGTTCGTAAACATGAGGTTGATGGTTTTGTTCTCATTGCTCGGCCTGTTCATCATCCTGAACAGTAAAGTGTGCATCCCTGACGGAGGTGTCGGAGGAGTTGGAGGGAACAGGAAGCGAGGAGATGGAAGCGATCCAGAGACGGTTATTGCATCAATAAGTCTGGATGCGATGTGTGCGTGTGCATTGTGAGCGCTGTGTGGGAGTGGTGCAGCGAGCGAGGTCGAGGACCGAGCAGCTCCACAGTCTGGGGCTTTGTGTTCCTCACCCTCCATCCGAGTGGGAGGTGGAGGCAGAGGGAGGGGCTCGCAGCATTGTCTTTCACCTCTCAAGGCCACAGAGCGAACGGCGAACTGCAGGAGAGACTCGCACTGCAGCAAGACGACGGAGAGGAGGAGGAGGAGGAGGAGGAGGAGAGGAGTCAGAATCCACACCGACCAAGAGAAAGGAAAAGACAGGGAGACATCAAGTCAGAAAAGAAGAAAAGACTCCAGAAGGATCAGTGTAGGAGGAGAAATCCGATGTCTAACATGGATGTGAGGAGTCGCTTTACAGAAAAAAGAGTAAAGTAAAAGAAAAGAAAAGACACATATTTATGTCCAAATGCAGAGAAGATTTCAGCCTCCTGTCCATCCACGTTGGACTCAACATGTCCTCAATGGGACATAAAATAAAACCACCTTTATCTGACATAACATCAGGTTAAAGCCCAGGTCTACAGTTGAACCTGAACTCTTCCACAGTTTCCACTGGATCTACAGGAGAGAAACGACTGGAAACAGACGTGTGAAGCATTTGGTTGCAGGGAAACTTGTGTGGCCATTAATAAATGATTCTGATTCTTCAGAACTGAAAAAAAAAAGATAAGACTTGAGAAGGATCAGTGTAGGAGGAAAAATCTAATATGGATGTGAGGCGTTGGAGAGGTTTTAAAGAGTGAATGAAAAGAAAAAAAGTAACAAGGAGATTAACCACTTCACATCTAAATAGTCAAAGTTCATCCACATCAACTCACCATTTATAACTCAGCTTTTCCATGTTTGTACCACATACTGTGACATGAGGTCAGACCAGCATCCAGATCCACATCCAGAACCTAATCCATTTTGACAAACTGCTTAAGTTCTAGTTCTGTTAATTTTTTTTAATTCATCTTATTGATAATTCTGTTCATTTTTGGTTCATTGCTAATTTTGTTGACTTCTTTTGATTTTCTTGCTAATTTTGGCCATTTTGTGTTACTTTTGTTTATTATTATGATCATTTTGTTTATTATTTGCTTAATAATAAAAAAATAATAATAATCATCATCATCATGTTTTATGGTTAAACACTGATTCTAATGAAAGTCACAGTATTGCATTTCTGGATTTAATGATGCGACTTTAAAACAATGGTTTGGTGTTAATTCTGCTCGGTTTGGTCTGATGGGACTTAACGGGTCCAGATGGATCCAAGTCCAGGGAGGAAACATGAGCCAGAAGGAAGAGGAGATTCAAATCAGAGCCAGAAAAACATAAAGAGAATCCTGCTGGTTGTAGTGGTAGTGGTGGTCCCCGAGTGGATCCGAGGATCCAGTACATTAAAGTACATTAAAGCTGCAGCCTCCTCACTGGCCTACATTCACTAGACTTCACTTCCCATCAATCTTTCATGGCTAACCCCAAAAATATAGTGCAAATGTAATTTACCGTAAGCCGACACACCCTCATGGGGTGAAGGAGCCGAGATGGTGCCTTCGCTGGTTTCAGGAAAAACGGCGGCTGGGGGGGGAAACGTTAGATGAGGTCTGAGACAAACAGATCAGCGTTCTGGAGATTTGGATGAAAATTCAGTCGGGTTTTTCTTCTTTAAAAGATGTTGAAAATGTTTAAATCCATAAGAAACTGGTCCAAAATGACACTGACACAGAGGAAATGGCATCAGTGATACATAATCGATCAAAAGCACCACAGGTCGACGTCATACCTGTTGGCATTTTCTGCTCCTGATGCTAGAAATAATCAGAAAAAGAATGAAGATTAAACGGGTTTTATTGGTTTTGATTTAACCAGCATACGATACGACTGTTTGCAGATGTCGTACGTGAATGTTAATGTGTTAAACTATCAGACATATCACCATGGAAACATGTACCTGTCAGCTGCTCACAGACGTTTAACCCTTTGTGTCATATTTGCTACGCCAGGTTCTGAGACCTCTATCTAATCAACAAGATCAATGCTTTCCTTAAAAACCTGTTGTATATGACCCGATATGTGTTTTCTGCCCCCTGGTGGATTATTATCCCACTACAGCCAGTGGAAAGGCTTTTTTTTTTTTTTTTTTTTTTGTCTTTTTCAATATGACCGCTAACATTAAAGCATCCAACACACACATTTTGTAGGAAAGTATTCAGTAATTTTCAAAAAGTTACATTAAGAAGAACATTTATCTTCTTATTTAGTTGAAAATTTAAAAATATTGGAAAATATTGAAATCATGGTGCCATTCAAGGGAAATAGAGGCTGTAAATAGTTCTATGTAAAAAAAAAAAAAACTACCGGAAATGTTCTATACTTTCGAAATGCTACTGGTAAAATGTATCTTTGTATCTAAAGTTAATGTTGTTGTGAGCAAAAAGTTGCCAAAAACACCTAGTTTATTGAATGTGATACAAAAAATATATCATAAACAAAATGATATGGCAACATATTTTGTTTTTATTATGTTTAAAAGGGCTAATAAACATTTCAATTCCAAAAAATTGTAATTTTTTGGTTAGTTTTTAATGGGTCAGGTTTTACAGGAAGTTTTAAGTAAGTTGATGTTTTTTCTGTTAATCTGTGAAATCATTATATATGGATTAAATGTCTTATATTAGTTTGTAGTTTGGGTCAAATGTGTAGTCGTTGGTCTCCTCTGCAGATCCTGAACTCTGGTCAAACGTCCAACAGAAGGTGGACGTCATGCAGTAACTGTGACCGATATTAGACCGAAGAAGAAGAATGTAATGTCATTGTTGAGTCGACACTGACACTGAGACGTACATATGGAAACAACTCGACAGCTGAAAACTCGACATTAATATGACGACTATGAGATGATGATAAATAAGAAATGAAGACTGGTGCAGATACAAACATCTGCGTCCACATCATTTCCTGATTTCTGGGTTTGTTTTACATCTGCTCACTGAGTCTGGGTAAGATGGCGGGGCGATGCTAACGTCTCTGGAGAGTTATTAGTCTGAGTTTCATTCAGGACGTGGGATGTCCCGTATGACCCAGATCAGACTGAGGATCAGGTCCAGTACAGTAGCTATGGGTCTAATGTGGACCAGGAGGTAGACCAGGGTGATGGAGGTTCAATCCCAGACTCCTGACACCACATGAACCGACAGGATGTCATTGGTACGTTGTATATGGGTCTGACGGATCTGGTCTAAAGATTACATGAGGTAGAACCAGTCCAGTTCCGTCCAAACCAGTTCTAGTTTTATGAAATCCAGTTTGGTTCCGTCCAGACTGGTTCCAGTTTTAATAAACCCAGTCCAGTTCTATGCAGACTTATTCCGCTTCTGTTTAATCAGGTCCTGTTGGGTCCAGACCAGTTCTAGTATTATTAAACCCGGTCCAGTTCAGTCCAGACTGGTTCCAGTTTCCCTGTATTTTGCTGTGGTGTGTGTGTGTGTGTGTGTGTGATGCTTTGTGTTGTATTTGTGCATCATTTTGGTATTCATTCACTTCAAACACTTTGAAATTCCTTGAATGAAAAGTTCTTTATAAATTCTATTATTATTGTTGTTATTATTCATTAATCATCTAACAGTAGAATGCACTTCACAGTAATGAATTAAATAGTATTCCTGCATACATTAAATTATGAATTTAAATATCAAAGCAAATAATTAGTACTCTAAATAAAGATTTTGTACAACAAAAACTGCAAAAATCTTTTACTTCTCAAAATTGCAGTCTAATTTCTATATTATTGAAATATGTATTATTAAATTATTGGCTGCAGTTATTACATTTTCAGAGGATTCTTTTAATGCCAGGACAGTAACATAACACAAGGTATGATGTAATTGGCTTTACTACATTTAAAATGGACAAAAGTCTGATGTGATTGGCAGGTATTACGTTATTGGTTCCAACAGCACTTTTATCTGTGTTAATATTTGTCCTAAACTTAGAGACTCTTACACAGACGATTAAATCTCCAAATATCCTTGTATGCAGACGATGTTGTATTACATAGAAGAAAACCACACATTACATCAACAAATTGAGAAAAAGAAGGTTTCATTATTTCTTCACTTAAAAAACAACCCATTAAACAAGTTAAAGACACTAAAACCAACACTTCAAAGCATATAAGAATCGCTGTACACCGACTAATAACCACGTTGACACCAACAGTTCAACCACTGAGTTGGAAGGTTGTGACTTAACTGTTGTTTCATGACATGATCCGTGCCAATCATTTAAGATCACAGAATCACTCAGACGCTTCTGAATGTGAGCGGCTGATGTGAGGATCCAAAGCCACTCCGTGGTCATATTTTAGCTTCAGTGTTTTACTGTCGGGGATGTGCAGATGGTTGGAACACACATGAACATAAAACACATCCATGTACAGTGTGTAAAGTAGGTCATGGGGGCAGCGTTGACCATTACAGCCTCTGACTGTGGAAGAGGCTTAGCTCAGCCACTATTTATAGAAACACACACATCATGGAATGCACACGTTAACATCACATACATACATGGAACATACATGAAGTTTACAGATGTATGACACGCCGGATTACTGCACTACAAGCAGTAGTCGGCCATTTAACCAGTGTGTGTGTTTACACTGATAAATAAATCTGACTGAAGTCTATAAACGGGACAATGAGTGAAGTTTAAGAAATCTGTTGATTATTAACCCTTAAAGACCCAAACAACCACTGATGACTGAAATCATCTACCAATATAAATATCTAATAACTTCTGATCCATTAAACCTATCAATCCATGTCAATAATTTGTGTAAAATACAGTTATTCACCTTTTCATGGTCATCAGATATGACCCATTTGGACGTTCAGGGGCTCCGTAGTTACCATGGAAACACCTTCATTTTCTACAACATTGATTGACAGGGGATGGAAACACTTGGTTTATGTTCAGTTAATGATAGATTTGTGGAAAAAAGTCACATTTTCTTCATTCATCTCTGTTTCTTATATTATCACAGTCAACTTTAATCTGAAGTTTATTGAACATCTACAGGATAATACCTGATTTTTATTGAGGAAATGCAAAATACAGAGGATAATATTCTAATCAATGGTGATAAATCACTTAAGAAAGGTTAAATAGAGAGAACATTCATTTGGGAACTGACATAAACCTAATGCTGGGTCTTTATTGGTTAATATCAAGCTTAACATCAATTCTGATGTTTTTTCCCTCAAAGTCATTATTTCCAGTGGAGATGCTATTGCAGCCAATATCTGCTGATACTGATTGACTATTTCCTGATTGATCGATCCGTTTTCAGACTTCTAGG
This sequence comes from Apogon talboti, assembly GCA_037367365.1. Classification (NCBI taxonomy): domain Eukaryota; kingdom Metazoa; phylum Chordata; class Actinopteri; order Kurtiformes; family Apogonidae; genus Apogon; species Apogon talboti. Next base: position 6,087,216 of record JAPQRQ010000026.1, on the reverse strand, counting down.
TTATACCTATGTCTATTTGCATTACAGACAGATTGTACAAGCTCTAACAGTTGTGTTGTTTTGATGGAAAAGCCTGGTTATAGAGCGACAGGACAGAGAAGCAGAGCACGTGTTGGCTTCAGTGTTTGGATACAAAGCCACATTCTGCCGACAGCACTCCCTCCCTCCCTCTACAGCTATAATCCATTTTCTCCAAGGTTGCTCAGGAGTATGAAGAGGAAGAGAGGAGAAGGAGGAGGAGGAGGAGGAGGAAACAGGGAGAGAAAAGAGCAGAGCTGAAGGGAAGCCAGAAAGAAAAGACGACAAACGAAACAGATGGAGAAACAGGGAGAAGATGATGGAGGGAGGAGGAGGAGGAGGAGGACAGGAGCAGGGTAAAGCGGTCCGATGGGGGAGGAGGGCTGGATTGGACTCACTCCTCCTGTAAATGTGTCGGGAAAACCCCCCGACGTGGCTGCATTCCACCGAACATGAGGATGAAATGACATTAAGCAGACGACAAACCCATCGTCCACAGACACAGATGAAGAACGGAGTCACTGCTGTCACGTTTGTTCATGAGAACCAAGAATGGAAGATCATATATGTCACATTCTGCACCAGTCAGACATTTTACACACTAATCCTTACATTCGACTTAAACGGGTCCACTATTATCTCAGTCATAAATCATTCAATCTGGAACATAATGTCAAACTCATCCTAAAACACCACAGGATTTTTACCCCATTTTCATCCTGTTTTTCTCAATTGATAATTCCAGATTTATTTATTAAAGTGACGCTAAAAAATATGACTCAGCTGTAACGAAACGCATCTGTGCTGACGATAACACCAAATAATCAACAAATATGTTAAAATCTGAACTTAATGGGTGAAACAGTTGCCACCTCCTGTTTCAGTCCAACCTCTACTACAGTCATGACATGAACCAGGTCGGCTCATGGAAGTGGCTCCTTCAGTCCATCCTCATCCTCATCTTCATCTTCATCCTCATTTTCATCTTCATCCTCATTTTCATCCTCATACCCATCCTCATCTTCATCTCCATCTTCAACCTCATCTTCGTCCTCATCCTCATTTTCATCCTCACCTTCAACATCATCCTCATCTCCATCTATTAAATTTTTTTCTGATAAAATTGGTGTTCTTGTAAATTTGTGATTTCAATCTTGAAAATGTTATGACTTTTCATTGGAAACTTATGTCTTTAGTCCCAGAAAATTTTTGAGAATGGATCTTTTTTTTCTCTTGTAAATTGGCAAATTTATTTCCACAAAATAAACTTCATAATTTTGCCATTTTAATTTTGAAAACCTGCATTATTTCTCACAAATTTACACCTTGAATTCAGGACTAAAGTGACTTTTCAAATCCAAAACTTTATTCTCAGTTAAATATCGATGTATTTTCAGTGAATTTGAAACTTTATTCTTGAAAATGTTTTTTGTAGTTTTTTTTTTCCTGTTGTGGCCTCAGTACACTCTCTGACACCGATGCGTCTGTTATTAAATGATCTGATCTTTCAGTTTTGCCCGAGACTCAGTTTTTTTTTTTCTAGTTGTGTGAATGGTTTTAGTTAAACTCAGTGAACTTGGTCACATGACCTGCTGCTCTCTTTGTGTGTTTTATTTCTTTCTTATCTCTGTGAGTGTAGTTCCTGGTTAAATGACCGTCAGAGGATTACATCTGCACTGGGTGACATTGATCTGTTGCTCTTCAGATTTCCGTCAGATGGATTAACTCTGCTCTTATAATGATGGACGTGGTGAATCTGTCCACGAACGCTGCCGCCGGCGTCCATACCCATGTGAACCCGGGCGTTTTTACTTGGTGGCGTTCTGGGATCTGACCGACACCATCCGGGTTTATTCTCTGATCTTCTGCTACTCTGAAACATCCCTCATGTCTGATCTGAAACGTGTCTGTGGTTTCATTCACTGTCCAGTCTGTACAGAGATAGGTTGTGACCGACAGATGCTCCACTCCTTGCTCTAATTAACGCAGAACAGATTCCCACTCTTATCACTCATCAATATTATCCTGATCATCTTCATCCGATGTCTACCTGCCAAATGAATATTCATGTACTGCAGTTGAATGTTCACCCTGGGACAGGATCTGCTTGGATTAGATCAGGGGAGTCAAAGTCATTTTAGTTCAGGTTCCACATTCAGCTCAGTATGATCTGAAGTGGACCGGACCAGTCAAATAAGAACAGAATAATATAGAAAGAATGTCAACTCTAAAGTTCTCTGTGTTTAAGATTAAAAAAGTAAGATTACATTATGAAAATGTTTACATTTACAAAACTATCCTTTAAAAAGTGTGAATAACCTAAATATCCATAAAAAAAATATATTTATTGGAAAAATAAGTGTCATTTTAACAATATTGTTAAAATATCACTTACTTCTCTTAAGATATTTCATGTTGCTCATATTTGTTCGTGTTATTCACATTTTTTTTACACTAAACCAAAGAGACGGATTTGGAGTTGTCATTATTTATGGGTTCTTCTGATAGTATTTTAGTGATCCGACACACTTGGATCTGGAATTGGGCTGAATACGGAACTTGAACTGAAACAATTGTTAATATCTTCAGTGTCATTTTTGCATTTCACAAATTCCTCCTGCGGGCCGGATTGGACCCTTTGGTTTTGGCCCGCGGGCCGTATGTTTGACATCTGTGTGTTAGACGGAGTTTCTATTAATCTTTTTTATGTTAAAAACACGATGTCTGGAATGGTTTGATCTGACACGAACCTTCACCTGGACTCAGATGATGACTCCAAAGGTCAAGGTCAAATCGACTAAAGGTCACTCAAATAAAAACTTAGTAATTACAGATCGGTCATTTATCAATCAATCAGTATTGATATTACAATAAACGTCAAATCAATATTTATAGAGATGCACCCGTCGAAACATTCTTAGCTGATACCAGTGTTCCTTTCTATTTTTTTTTAATTGCTATTTATCCAGTTTAATTTACAAATCTTTACAATAAGTATAAAATAGTTGCTATTTTCCTTTCTTTCAGTTTTTCAAAATATTATTGATGAATGAACACAGATTAAAACACACACATTTAACCCTCCGGTATCCAGGTGAGCATATTATACACACTTTGCACTTCATGTTATAAAAGGTCATATTATTTTTTACACTAGATCAGAATTTTAAAGTTGTTCATTTTTGCATGATTTTTAAAATTCCAACCCAGACAATAAAATTCCTACACTAACACCCTTCTATCGACACATTTTAGCATTTAACATTGGACCGAGCACAAAAAATAATTATGTATAAGAACCAATGTTGGTGTTAATCATTGACATATGATGAGGGGAAAAAAAGTAATCCAATTTTTATGTCGTTGTGGGTTTTTTTGCATCACTAAATGTGGTTTGTTTCCATTACAAACATGGCATTTAAAGGGTTAAAAATACGACAGTTATTGAGTATTCGGTATTTCTGTTTATGGCTCAAGTTGATGAAATAGAACAGTTCAAAACAAACTGAAAAACATTGTCATTACTACGACACTGTGCTGATTATGCGTTTTTGGGGGAATAGGGGCGTCTATGGGCGGGGCCACAGAGGGTTAAAGACAAAACACAACATAAATATCACAACACATCTGATATGAAGGTACTGACGTGGGTGGGTCCTTAAATATTCAGCTCAGGACTAAAGATGGAATGTGCTGAAGTGTTGGTGAGTCGTTTGGTGGATCTGTACAGATTTACCTGATGGACAGCTCAGGTTGGGTTTACTCTTGAACACAGAGCCATGGTTTTGACGTCCCGTGTGCAGAGTCTGTTTAGCCCTCGTCCTGTTTTACATTCACTGTGTAAAGTAAATGACTCAGAGAAACCAGGACGGCGTGAAGAACCGCGAGGCCGCATTTCAATAACAAATGCACCCATGGATGTGTACGCGCCTGCTAATCATTATGATAATTGCTGAAAATTGACGGCGTTAATGTTGGTAATTACAGTCTTTGCATTTGCACATTTACATATGTGTTTTGTTGAGGCTGAAATCAGCAGAGTGATTTTAGAGCAAATACGTAAACAGTTAGTGTGCTCCCTCCTCCTCCTCTTCCTCTTCCTCCGGCGGCAGATAACTCTGTTTGGTGAATAGTATTTGTTTCTTCTGTATTGAAGATGAATAAATAATTGTAGCGAGAAGTGATTTATTATTGTCATTGTTGATCATCGTCACGGTAACAGATCAACGATGACGGTTTTAGACACAAATACATAAAAACGGTGATGCATTAACACAACACCACAATAAAGTGTCTGTTAAAGGAGTTAAAATGGTCAAACTCTGCATGAAAACTAACATCACGGTCAGAGGTTTTGACTCTGCATAAAAGTCTCAAATGTATTAAATGTGTAGAAATCGAAGTGAATGAGCAGAGTTCACAGGATGGATGGATGTTCACAGGTTGTTTCTGTTCATCTCTTATTATAGTTCATTATATGTTCAACTAAGATGCAAAGTACCTCATTCATTCGTTCATTCATTCATTCATTCGTGTGTATATACGTTCTTTTGATTGCATTGTTTCCAGAGAGTCTGATATTGTCTTTTAGGCTCCTTTTCCACAGCACCTCTGTGCCAGGAATATTTCACCTTCATTTTGGAACGACGTCTGTGTAAATTAAATGGTGGATCATTTGGTCCCACCTCTGTAACTCCTCTGGAGGTAGTAACGGAGCCCTGATAAAGGCGGAGTCATGACTCCGAACACTGTGTAAAAGGAACACCTCTCGTTCTGCAACCAAGGTGTGACGTTTGGATCATGTATTGCGTGTGCGACCCCCGTTGGATTTAAAAATGAGCGTGGGCTGTGTACAGTAAACAAACATATCAACACCACCAGAAAGATGTGGAACTGGGGAGACGCCCAGGTCCATAGCTGTTGTCACTTCGGGTGGAGGACTCTATCCATACTAACATTTGTGGAACGGTGAAAGATGGGCCGTTGTTTTAGAACCAACACTGCTACACTCGGGGTATTTCCAACACACAAGTTATACGTCCCACTATGCACTGCCCTGCGTCACCGCCCATTTGATTCGGGAACACAGGTCCGCTGTGTAGACGTCCAGCCTGTCTCACCTCTGTTACTCCTTTGTCTTGGCTGTGGAAATCGGTCAATACTGGAAAAAAGGGAGGATCACCATCTCATTCTGATTTTATATTTTAACTCTATACTCTGACTCTATACTCTGACTCTATATTCTGACTCTATACTCTGACTCTATATTCTGACTCTATATTCTGACTCTATACTCTGACTCTATACTCTGACTCTATACTCTGACTCTATATTCTGACTCTATACTCTGACTCTATACTCTGACTCTATATTCTGACTCTATACTCTGACTCTAT
>JAPQRQ010000026.1:6055325-6071371 GCA_037367365.1 Apogon talboti | reverse complement strand
ACACAAAGACACAGACACAACACAAACACACACAGACACACAAAGACACAGACACAACACAGACACACAAAGACACAACACAAATACACACAGACAAAACACACAGACACAACACAAACACACACAGACACACAGACCCAACACAAACACACAAACACACAGACACATAAAGACACACAGACACAACACAAATACACAGATACACAGACACAGCACAGACACACAAAGACACACAGACCCAACACAAACACACACAGACACAAAGACACAACACAAACACACACAGACACAACACAAACACACACAGACCCAACACAAACACACACAGACTCAACACAGACACACAAAGACACACAGACACAACACAAACACACACAGACACAAAGACACAACACAAACACACACAGACACAACACAAACACACACAGACACAACACAAACACACACAAACACACACAGACCCAACACAAACACACACAGACCCAACACAAACACACACAGACTCAACACAAACACACAGACACACAAAGACACACAGACACAACACAAACACACACACACACACACACAAAGACACAACACAAACACACTCAGACACAACACAAACACACACAGACACACAGACACAACACAAACACACACAGACACACAAAGACACAACACAAACACACACAGACACAACACAAACACACACAAAGACACAAAGACACAACACAAACACACACAGACACAACACAAACACACAGACACACACACCCAACACAAACCCACATAGACACTCAGGGTGACTATAGGTCAGGAAAACTTAGACTAAAGTAAAACCAGTCAACATAAATCACACCAGACATGAACGTTAAACCACCTCAGCTGTTCTAAAATCACTGGAAATATGGACTTAGGTGGCTTTTTAGAACAGTCACTACAAAAACCAGGTGAGATTTATTTAACAGAAACATAAATACAATAATGTACTGATAATAAATAAACATTTTTCTGTTGAACACTGTACTCCTTCAGCCACTTTTAGCAAAATGTTGATTGTTCATTTAACTCCCATTAGTATAAATACAATGGCAGTTTTAGGAAATTCTATTTATTACTGTCAAGTATAAGCGGCTGTAAAATAAACCAGATTAAAAACCATGATGATTAATGTGACTTTTCATGTTTAATGTTTGTGTCTGATTGCCCAGTGTTTTTATTCTGTTAAAGTTGTAATACCACTGACGGCCACTAGATGCTGCTACATAAAGCCTTCACTCCCATAGACTTACACTCAACGTCCCATGATTCCTTCTGGTCTCATTGGTTTTATTTGTTCATCAGTTCTCAGTAACTATGCTCCATTGACCTTTGACCTATTGAGCTACTGTAGCTCCACCCCATTTGTCCAAATATGGTCACTTCTGGTTCCAAAAACCCAACATGGATTATCAAAAAAATAAATCACAAACTTTAAAACAACCAATGGATGACGTCACGTCTCCTAAACATGCTCTTCTTCTTCTTGTACTCTACTATTTTATTAACGTATCCCAGAGTTCCACAGTCTTTTCCTGTAGTTTAGTGATGTTACGTTGTTGATTGACTTTTCAGTTCACACATCGATGTGGTTTCTTTTCTTTTCCATGACTAAATGAGTAAATCTGACTCTTTCACCCAGTGTTTGATTCAGTGATGCTGATGTTTTACCACAGAATCAAGACCCGGAACTTTCCATTTTATCAAATATGTTGAGAATTCAGCCTCTGTTGGAGTCTGTCTGTCTGTCCACTCAACAACGTAATCGCATTATCTGAAGAATGCACTGTGATATCTGCACCAAAGTTCTACTGTGGATGCATGTTGGCATGGAGCAGAAGCCTATTGACCACAGGTCACCTATAGGTCACCTATGGGGCCTATAAGGCAGTCACTTTCAACAGAATCTTCCACTGTATTTGTCCGAAGGGTATTAAAAGTGTGCAGTGCGTTGTGTTATTGCATTTAAACAGATTCTGTCTCCTGATGCTCATGCTGTGTGTGTTTTATCCGATTATTCTCAGTCGATGTGTGTTTTCCTCTGTTTTTATCCCCATTGGTCCTAAATCTTCACGGTGCAGGACTTCTTTATTGGAAAGCTTTCAGCTCCTAATGAGACTCTTAATTAGTGTTTTATTAAGGGCCACTTGTGTGGAACAATGTCCACTTAAGCCACTAAAAGACACAAAACGCGGCGGCATTTTACTGCAGCCGTTTGTTGTGTCTGTGTCCTCATTGGTCGGTCATAAACCTGTGTTTGTGTGTGCAGTCACCACCATACAGCTCCGGCGGCAGCTATGACAGCGTCAAGATGGACCTGGGCGCCGAGGACCTGACCATGGGTCGCCACGGCAACCAGGTCACCCCCGACGACGACGACGATGACCACGACGATCACGACGACAACGACAAGATCAACGACACCGAGGGCGTCGACCCCGAGAGACTAAAGGCCTTCAATGTAAGTCACATGACGTCTCCATGGAGACCAATAAGGGGCTGGCTCATAGTCGGGAACATGACGGCCGCAGCAATTGGCTAACGATTCAGTTAATTATCAAAAAGAAATGTGTAAAATACTCATTTAATTGAATTTACTGACATTAAATCCAATAAAAATAGAACTGATTGACTGAGTTTTACATATTAATGTTCAATCCAAACATATGACTATTCACAAAAATAAGAAAATAAATGAATGGTTCGGCTTCTGTTCTTCCACAATATTCAACACAAAATAAATATAAAGAGAAAAACAACAGAAATAAATGCATTTATCAGTCACACTTCCTGGATAAAAACAGCTGAACAGAGAAAACAGTTTTAAAAGTCATTTTATTTTATTTTTTAATATTAATGTTAAATCATAAATATTTTTTAGATGAAGGTAAACTTCATGTGTTTCCAGATGATTAAGGGTTGTATATGTGATTTGGGTCAATTCCATAAATATTGTGTTTTAGAAAACGTTCATAGAAACGGCAAAATTGATGGGAAACACTGAACACTGAAAGTCATGATCAGCTGTTCATGGTCATCGTGGATCATGGTGAAGAATAATTATTTTGTTGAATATTTTGTTCATCTTTGTTGAATATTTTATTCATTTTGTTGAATATTTTGTTTGTTTTTGTTCATTTTGTTGTTGTTGTTTCACGTTTGTTTTCCCGCAGATGTTTGTGCGTCTGTTTGTGGACGAGAACCTGGATCGGATGGTCCCGATCTCCAAACAGCCCAAGGAGAAGATCCAGGCTATCATTGAGTCCTGCAGCAGACAGTTCCCAGAATTCCAAGAGCGCGCCCGGAAGCGCATCCGCACCTACCTCAAATCCTGCCGACGCATGAAGAAGAACGGCATGGAGGTAAGCCCCACCCCCCACCGCCGCTCACCGTAACAACAGGACGAAGCAAAAACAACAGATGAAGGCAGATAAACAGAGGAATGATATCAAATTAAATAGAGAAGAAAAAAGAAAATAACAGTTATTCAACAAACACTTCATATGTTTTAAATTTTTGGCTTCATTCTCAACTTGTTTTTAGTAAATAAATGACTCACTGAGGTTACAATACAGGATGTTAAACAGCCTTAAATGTGTTTGTCCTAAATTAAAGCGTTAATTCTACTTAAAACTAATCATTAATCCTTAAATCTGACACTCAAAGGTTTTATAAACCTCACAGACAATAAATGGTATTTTTATTTCCTCCTGAGACTCAGGAAACTAAAAGGTTGGGCCTTTTTTATGTTAAATAATTGAAATAATAAATAATGGAAACAGCAACAATTATTTAAGATGCTTTTTTAAAAAATTTTATGTAATGTCCTTTGCAGTGGACAGCGTTTGTTTTGTTTTTTTAAGCAAATCTGTGAAACAGCCTGAATTCTACAGATTAAACATCATTGAAGTGAAACTGAAGCAGCCCTCCACTGGTTGCTGTGGATGATTAGAGCTCTGCTGCCCCCCAGTGGTGACAGCTCATATCACAGTCATGAAACTGAACAGCGTTTTTACCACTTTTTCAGTTTTTACCACTAAGATTCATTCACAATAAAGACATGAGGAGAAAAAGACAAACAATACATAAAATCACAAATATTAAAGACATCAGTCATCCAGGAGCTGATTGAATGTAGGTTTTATGATGTTTTCTGGATTGAAACATCTAAATTAAATAACGTTCTGTTTGGTGATGAGGATGATGATGGTGATGTGATGATGCAAACGATGATGGTGATGGTGATGATGATGACAGTGACGGTAATGATGACAATGATGATGATGGTTATGGTGATGTGATCATGATGATGATGATGGTTATGATGATGATGCTGATAGCGATGATGTCTGTGTTCTTCGTCGTCTCCAGACTCGTCCTACTCCTCCTCACCTCACCTCAGCCATGGCTGAGAACATCTTGGCCGCCGCCTGTGAGAGCGAATCCCGCAATGCCGCCAAGAGGATGCGCCTTGAAGCCTATCACGTACGTTCTAACGGGGTTTTCAGTCTATACATCTATACAGCTGTGTCCTCAGTGTTCAGGTACATTCAATAAATCAACCACTTCCACTGATATGGGAAGGAGGTGGTGTCAGAGACTACATTCTAATTTTATTCATTTTCTTGATTATTTTGTTCATTTTATTTTGTTACTTTTAATTTTTATGTCATTTTGAATGTTTTGTTTCTTGTTATTTTGTTGTTCCATCTCTTTCCTTTTCAGATTATTACAATGCACTTGTGTGTATTTGAGATTGACAGTGGGGTTTTTTTTAACCGGGTAATTTAGGTGGAAACTCACCAAGGTTTTTCAGATTCAGAATAAAGTTAAAGTTCCTTTGGTGGAAAAGTTGTTTCATCTTCATTCTCCCAGAATCCCCAACATCTCGCGTTTCACTACTAGATTTTACTGCAGCTCTTCTCCAAAACCTGAGACATTCTTTACCAATAAAATGCTGATGAATCCAAATGTAGACGAGAAACAACATTAGAAAAACTCACTATCAATAAAGTATTTGGAGAAGAAACAAAGTTGAAACTGAAACGTTTGGTGTTGAAGGAGAGTCGGGATGAAAATGTTTCACAGTAGGACTCAACCTGACCTCTGACCTTATGGACGACGTACTTTACTTTTATAATCTAACTTCCTGCGTCTCCCCCCCCCAGGATGAGATCTCTCTGGACAAACCGTCCAGCGGGGGCGGCGGCCTGAGAGACCCGCCCTCCCTCGCCCACTCCGCCTACTCGTTGGCCGCCTCCGCCTTTTCCTCCCAGGACACTCAGCTCTACATCAACGGAGCCGGACTCAGCTACGGTTACCGTGGATACCCGGGCCTGGGCGCCGCCATGCAACACCCCGTCTCCCTGACGACCGGCGCCACTGCTCAGAGCAACGGTGAGGATGGAATGGAAGGTTATCAGAGTCCAAACACAAATGAAACCACAACACATACGAAGACACAACAATAAAACGTTGGAGCCAAAGGAAAATAAAACAAGCACAAAACACTGGTCATTTTACACACATTTGACTCAGAAACTATACACAAATATAACTAATATGAAGCACACATACAGTTGGGTCCATAAGTATGACTCTAGTGTTGTACTGTTACAGATGTGGTTAAAGTATGACTTTAATTCAATGGGTTTAACACAGACATCACATTCATTGGTGTAAAATACAGTTATTCATCTTTTCATGGTCCTCAGATATGACCCATTTGGATGTTCAGAGGCTCCGTAGTTACCGTGGAAACACTGTCATCTTCTACAACATTGAGCCCGTTTACATCCACACTAATACTCTGATCATTATCCGGTTTCTGCAGTTATCAGATTATTTAAGTGATCATGTAAACTGGTTAATCTGATCAGCTTTATCCGATAACAGCAGTAACCTGATTATAATAAATCAAATGAACACACCTGGATTTGTCCTCAATACTCCGATGTCTTCAGGCATGTATACAGGTTAATCTGATTTATTTTGTACTTTTACATCTGCGTATGTGTTAACACAATTAAATATACTAGAGAACGGAAGGTATGTAGTTAAACGTGAGTGGAATACAACAACAGGAAGTTTAAGTCTACCATCACTACATATGTACTCAGAAAGAAATTCAATAACGGACTGGAGCGTCTAAACCAGGGTTCTTAAGTGCATGTAAATGCGTCTGATTATTACAATGATCCGATTACTCCTAGATATCAGACTTGTATGGTCATGTACACAGACAGTGGATGGAGACGCTTGTTTTATGGTCACTTAATGATGTTTTATCTTCAAAAGTAATTTTTTCTTCAGTTTTCTCTGTTTTGATATAATAACCTTTGAATTTATTCAGTTTCCATGAACATCTACATTAAATATAGGAAATGTAAAATAATAGTATAATAAATGGTGATGTATCACCACTTGTACTATTACCCTCTGTGTTTTACATTTCCTATATTTGAGAAAGGTTAAATTGAGAGGTAAATTCCTTTGGGAACTGCCTTAAAAGTGACACTGGGTCTTCATGGGTTAAAATACAGAAGCTCTGATGATGAAATAAAAACAGATGTCCATGTCCAAGGTCAGTCCTAACCTCATGTCTCTGTGTCCTCTTCATGTCCTTCTCCATCCACTTCAGGGCCTACAGACCTCAGCATGAAGTCCCTCTCCTCCGTGAGCATCACTAACTCCTCCGCCGCCAATAGCAGCCTTGGGGGGCGGAGTGGCGGCGGCGCAGGAGGGGGCGGGGCCTCCACCCAGCTCAGCCAACCGGAGATCACGGCCGTGCGTCAGCTGATTGCCGGCTACCGGGAGTCGGCTGCCTTCCTGCTGCGCTCGGCCGACGAGCTGGAGAACCTGATCCTGCAGCAGAACTGATGTGGGCGGAGCAAACGCCATCGCACGCCAACACACACACTTCCCTTTAGTGTCCGTCTTCATCCCACACCTCCTCCTCCTCCTCCGACCCCAGTGATGGAGCTCCTAGACTCTGAAGGGATGAATCTCTTCGCCTCCTCTCAGAAGCACCTCACAATCAGCAATGCACTCTGGGAGACGGAGTGTGGAGGAGGCGAAAAGAAGACGAGGAGGAGGAGAAGGAGGAGGAAGATGCTCCGTGGAAAAAGACGCCTCCTCCTCCTTCGTCCTCCTCATCCTGTTTGTGGATGAAAAGTGGAACTCCAACAGAGCGCTGCAGGAACGAGTCTTTAAACCTGGCACCAGTTTTCAGTCATTCGGTTTTTGATTTGAAGGCGGACGTGGCGATTTAACCTGATCGATCAACTTCACTGCCCCTTTCAACAATCCTATTTGAATCGTGTGTCATGTCCACACAGAGAAAAGTGTTTCACTGGTCAAGAATGTGGAACATCTCAGCGTCACACTTCCACCTCCATTTAGATTAAAAACTTATTATAGAGGCGTCCTCGTTACCATGGCGACTCTTTGCGATACCTAGTCTGTATAATTACATCTTTCCAGGGTGGTTTTATAACAAAATACATCTTTCTTGACTTGTAAAATTATCTTTAACCCTCTCAATAACTGAACATAAACCCAGTGTGTCCATCCACTGTCATTGATCCAACTCCATGGGTTTAACTGGTGAATCAGTGTTGGAGAAGATGACGGTGTTTCCACGGTAATGATGGAGCCACTGAACGTCCAAATGGGTCATATCTGATGACCACGAAAAGATGAATAACTGTATTTTACACCAATTACTGACATGTATTGATAGGATTAGTGGATCAACAGGTATTAAAGTTTACATCAGTGAACGTTTGGGCCTTTAAGGGTTAAAATTAAGTCTTAACCGACGACTTCACACACTTTTTCCAAAGCGTTAGACGCAGGTTTTTACTTCTTTGTTCAACAGCCGTAATAACATACACAAGTAGGTAAAAGTAAAGAATCAGCCCACATACTGGTTTACAGGCAAAATATCTAAACACATCACGACTCAAACCAGTCGACCTTTACAGCCCGGTCGTGTCGACTCAGAGGAAGCGGGTTTCAACAGTACAAACGCTAAATTGTTTAATGAGCACTCTGTTCCTGCGGCGCTCGACACCCTGTGATTCTAACAATGAAAATAATACGTAACTCGCTGAATTCTTACTACTGAAGCCGTTTGATTTGGCATTTCCTCTTGGTTTTTTGTTTTTGTTTTTTACGTCTCTTCCCAAGAAACAAAGACCGAAGAGGAGTTTCTTAAAAGATTAGCACTAACCGTGGAAAACTGGAACTGGAAAGAGAGAAAAAAGCTTCGAAAAGGAGAGGAACTTTTCTTTGTGCTCGCTTGTATATAAGCTCTCTGTGTCCTATAGCACTTTTCCCTCCACCTCAACAACTCACCCCCCGTTCCCTGACCCCTAACCCCGAGCCTCATCCTTACCCCTTTTTCCCAGGGAGCAACTGTCTACTTATGCATCCAAGACCACCAGGAAATACCTCAGACCAGACCTGTCAATTTCATTTTCAGTCGCAGAAAAAAGAAACAAAAAACAAAAAAAAACCCACCCAAGTGAACCAGAAGCCAGTTTACTCACCACCTGATGTCTTCAAGGTTAATACACTTTTTCGGGAAACGGGGGGAGAATCAAACGATATTGCGCAAAAAGACCTTGACGATGAAGCATTTGAGAACTTTTCTTTGACGTGTGCGGGTTTGTTCGTGTGCTGCTGTAAATAATTAATCAGTTTGTGTTGAAACTTGAGAAGAATCAGAGCTGACGTCTCCTCGGACGGAGGCGGAGTGGGCGGGGCAACGTCCATGACTGGTTGCGACTTTACCTCCTGCTTCGACTTTTTACAAATGTAGACGCCAACGAAACCTCAGCTTCTTTCTGTTCAATCCCTCTCCTCCTCTTCTCCTCCTCCTCCTTCTTATCTCCATTGGACCTACTCTTCTTCTTCTTCTTCGTGGACCTAAACGTCCTCGTCCTCCTGGCATCCTCCGGGTTCCAGAGGAGGTCGAGGGCGGCTCTGTCTGACTGTGTTTGTCTGTTAAACTGATGGCCATTACTATTGTTATTCTTGTTCTTATTACTCTTACGATGATTCTAACGATGGACTTTCATGTCGCTGCTGCTATAAAACCGGACCTTCTGCCATAGACCTGAAACCTCAACGAAGCCGAGGCGTCGGCTGTTTCCGCCGACCGAGCAACTCGACGGCCGCAACAAAGCAAAAACGACTCTGAACTCTGAACCTTTTGTCCCGCCTTCATCCGGTTTCTCGTGCGCTCTTTCCCGCCGGTTGGTCGGTTTATTTACCGCCGCTCCATGGCGCTGACGTCTGGGTTTGCGTGTTCTAACTGTGAATCCTCTTTTTATGTTGTTTCTTTACATGTTTCCACCCTGGGGGGTTGGGGGTTAGTTGTGACGACTCATACCTCGTCCAGCGTCTGAAACCACTAGATTTCCATGACCTGTTTCTTTAGAATAAACTGACGCTCCTGTAGATTCTGCAAACCACAGATGTGTCCAGACTCATATCAGTGTTTCCAGAGTTGAGAGACGGCCTTAGTTTCCTTGAACGTGGATGGTCCAGGTCCAAGCTGCTGATGTTTAAAGACCAGACACTGTGTCAAAGCTGCGTCTCCTAATCTGACTTCCCCAATCAATACCCAAATGAATATCCTAATGTAGAGACTAAAACATGGCGTACACTGGTCTGACACGTCAAAGAAGCTGGATTAGCACCGACCACTAGGCGATGCTAATCTTTGGGCCGTCGTTTACTTGACCGCATCCATCAGAGCCCAGTTCTGCTGGTACCAACAGTCATCTGCATCCACCTCCGGCCCAACAAGGAAAATAAACCTTTGTGTCCCTTGGGTTGAAACACTATAACCATAAAAAAGCGCATTGAGAAATGTTGGTATGAAGCGTATTTTTGATTCAGAACGATGAGTACCATCTGTGGTTTGCAGACACAGGCGAGTGTGTTGGATTTATAGTCGCTGGTTAAATTCCACTTGATTTCGCTGACACTTTCGAGGCTTCGGAATGACCCGAATCCAACCAGAACCCTGCATTTCTGCGGCAGGTTTATCTTCCATTCGACCGCCGTCATTCGCTGTAACATCGTAAAGCGAAGCATCGGTCGGATGTGAACGGACCCTCCTTCCGTTTGCATGTCCCATCCCCCCTACCCCCCAAGGGACTCCCATGATGCACTGCTCAGGCGAAGACTAAGCGGAGGAAGTGGAAGAGGGGTTTTCTTTTGATTTGCAATGCAGCTGATAATCATAGCATCCAGTGAGTGAACCTCCTCCATCCAAACGTCGACCAATCACCACCAACCGACACGTCATATCTGTTGGAAATGTTCACGTGTAAATTATTTAATTTATGAAACTGATTTGTTTGACTTGTTACTAATGAATGTTTTATTTCTGTCCTGATTTCTTTTTGTTCTTTCTTTGTGTTTTTTTTTTTTTTTACAAAACGGGAAGCTCTGTTTAAAGATCTGTAACGACACAAGAGAAATATGCAAAAAAGAAAAAAAATGAAGAAAAGGAGGAGGGAAGGACGGGACGGTGGTGTCGCAGGAGTCGATCAGAGGTTTGGTTTACGGCCTAAAGGATGAGGTCCAATCAGATTTGACTCGTGCAGATCTCCTGTCTTTATGACCTCCGCTGACACCACGACGCCGTCCTTCTGTCTCCGGCCTGATCCTCACTGTGCTCCACCTACTGCCATGTCCCGGTCCCATCGGCCGGGTGTCGACCAGGGACCCTCGGCACCGACGGGATGCCCGGACAAATCGCTCTTAAAGTACTTTTTCCTGTTTGGGTTGAGTCACGTAAAGATCGGCCGCAGCTCGTCACATCTGCACAGGAACGCTCTGTAAATCCTGCTGCTTTGGCTGTTTTTTTCTTTGCAAGTTTGTGATTTTCAAACCTTTAAAAACATTCAAAGCGTCCCATCAGGAGCGAAAATGAACCGTTTAAGTTCATTTCAGGATTGACGTCGGTCTCGATTGTCTGACACCAAAAACAAAAACATTTAACATCTTCAGTGAAGTTTAATGATCTGAAAAGGAACAGATCTGGACTGAGTTTGACCGACAGAGTTCAGTTTAAACCAGGATTCAAATTAAAAACTAATCAACATTTAGTAAAACCAACTTAAAAGACTTGAATCAATATTGAGGTGTTTCTTCATCCATGTAAAATTGCAGTGAAAGTGATAAAAATGTACAGGTGAAGTGAATTTAATGAGAAAAGTGAAGGTTTAAATATCATTATTCCATTACATTGAGAAAATATATCATTTCAACAAACTCTAACTCATATAGAGATGCTTCTCTACCATATTAAATTAAATTAATAAGTAGATAAAAATCAACTGTGTTGTATTTGAGACTTTCCTCTGTGTTCCTTTGGCCAGTTTTGCCTCATTTGGTTTGTTTAGAGCAAAATAATGTCATTATTTAAGCTTATTTCAACAGTTAAACGTCCATGAGTTTAACATTTGAGTTTTGGGTTTAGAATAAAAAGGCTTAAATGTAATGTTTCTCAGATTTTATCTCATTTTAAAGATTGATGGAACATAATTGAAGTAACAGTTGTCGGTTCAACTCAGTCTTAACGGCAGACTTTTACATTTAATTGAGTAAAATCTGCCTCTTGAACCGAACTGAGACTTGGATGAAGAGGCTGATGTTCCTCCTGGAGTCGAAGCCTCGTCCGACCACTGACGGGCGTTAAGGTGATCATCAGCTCCTGCTTCCTGTTGGAGTTTGGGGTTCAGTTCATGTGAGAATTGGGTTTTCTTTTCTTTTTTTTTCTTTGTGTGTTTTCGAACCTGGGTCTTTTTTTTTAATCGCAAACCTGCAGAAAAGGGAAAAAACATAAAAAAAGAGAAACGGCAAATGACAATCTGTAGAGAGGTGTAATTTGTCACTGTTTGACTTCATTCCTGCAGAACGGAGAAGAATCCGAGTGTTTTAGCCATAATCAGAGCGTTCGGACCCTAAACTCCGCCTCCTCCTGTTGTCGTCGACGCCGAAGCAAACGGCCGGCGCGTTTCTATTTTTGATTATCAGTGTTCGGTCTCTTCTTAATCTTCTTCTTTTATAGATATATTTTGTAGTGTGATTAAACTGGTCTTTTCTGAAGATATTTTGTACAATAATCCAACAGCCTGTACCTGCACATTCCAACAAACAAAACAAACTCCCACCGGCATTACTTCGCTTCTGAAACGCTGCCGGAGTCTTATTCTGATCTAAAGGTTTTGTTTACACTCAACTGACGGCGTTGAAACGCATTCAGTCGATGTTCGAGAACATGAACGCAAAAATAAACGCCGTCGGTCAGCGCGAATTCAGCCTCTTGAAACGTGTGTTCAAACGATGAATTCACAAAGTCACATCTGGATTCAACTGGATTCATCTGGATTCAACTGGATTCATCTGGATTCAGCTTGATTCAATTGGATTCAGCTCAGAATCAAAAGGTCGGATTCACAATCTGTAAAATGTGGAGTTAAACCACAGCGATAAGAAACTAGATCTTGTATCTGAAAATTATTTTTCACACATTCATTTATTTCCTCAATTTTTCATAAAGTTTTTCTTTATTTTGACACATTTGAAAGTAATTGGAGGAAATATTTCATTATTTTTATATATTATTTTCTCATTGTTTTCAGACTATTATACAGTTTTGAAAAGCTTAAATCATTTTTGAGAATTTTTTTGTTTACAAAATATCATTTTTGTTACGTGTCATTTTCAGACACTGACTCATTATTATTTTATCTGACTTTTTCATCTGGTTGTAAATGAGCCTCCGTAGACGATTTAATCAAAACTGAATCCAATCATCATCTACGCTTCCACAAATTAAACCTGACGTCAAAATGTTGAATCTGAGCAGAATCCTCTGAACCGTCCTGTTGAACCCGTCCGGAACCAGATGAATCCGCCCGGAACCCGTCTGTTCTGAATCCAGGTTCTATGATCTGAGACGTGATGCCGGTCGAGTGTCAATCCTTCACATGTGAAACTCGACACGTACTCGTGAAGAAACAAACATGAAACGTTGTGGATTCTTTTTATTTTTCTATCAGGACACGAAGAAGCGGCTTCGTGGGCCGTGGTTCGGTTCGGTTCCTCTTTGTGGTGCGTTCCGTCCTTCATTTGGGTTCTTTTCTCTTCAACTGACAGCGAACAGGACTCCGAACCGTATCTGAACCCGGCTCTGGCCTGGCCTCTGGACCGGACCCCTGGTTTCCTCCGCCGGGTCTGGTGGACCCTGAACCCAATGTGAACCCAGTTTCCCGACCCGGTTCGACTCAGTGAAGTGTGATGTTTACATGTACAGACTCTTTCTGGTTTCTCTTGGTTTCGGGTTTGGTTCTTCATCTTCCTCGTCGGTTCTGACTTGATCCGTTCCTTCCTGAACACAACGTTTCACACCTGAAGCCTCTGACTTTAACGGCAATCGGATTCAGTCGCTCATGTTCCTTCACCTGGAATCAGACGTAGATTATTTAATGACGTTGAGTTTTTAACTCTGTGATAAACCCTGGTTATCGTTCAGTTAAAATGAAATCAAATAAAAAAAACTGATAAAAATTAGTTTGGATGTACGGAGGCTTGTCACCACCACGTAAATAATGAGAAACTTTCTCCAAAAATGTGAATCTCATTCTTTCAATATTTATATAAACTTTGACACAATAAAAGTAAAGGTTCATCTTATGCCCTTATTTTCTCATTTACAAATATTTTATTATTGTTAGAAAATAATTCATGACTTTTTGAGAAATGTGTTATTTGCAAAAAGTTCAACTGAGAAAATATTTGGTCATTTTTAGGAAACAAAATCATTTTTTCCAACATTTTGCCATAATTGTCATTTTGTGGGGAAAAAAATCCTCATTTTGATAAATATTTTCTTATTTTGAGCAAACTAATATTTTTAAACAAAGACTTTCATGGGGCGACACACGGTGGTGCAGTGGATAGCACTCATGCCTCACAGCAAGAAGGTCCAACACCAGTCGGTGGAGTTTGCATGTTCTCCCCATGTCTGCGTGGGTTCTCTCCAGGTACTCCGGTTTCCTCCCACCATCCAAAGACATGCACTGATAGGTTAATTGGTTAATCTAAAATGGCACGTAGATGTGAATGTGAGAGTGTTGTTTGTCTGTCAGCCCTGCGATGAACTTGCGACTCATCCAGGGTGTACCCCACCTTCACCCTTAAGTAGCTGGGATAGGCTCCAGTGACCCTAGTGAGGATAAAGCAGGTTCAGAAGATGAATGAATGAATGAAAGACTTTCATGATTTCTCACTTTGATAAAATGTTATTTTCACATAATGTCTCATTATTTTGAGACAAATTTTAAAAAGTATTACATTTGATGATTTTGACAAAATTTGAGAAAACTGAGAAAATAAGATGATTTCAATAAATGATTGTTTTCAGAAACAAAGTCAATTTTTCAAGAAAGGAAATGATGTTGATAAAAGTTTCTCATCTATTTGGGGAAAAAACATCATTGCGTACAGAAAACACTTATTTTAAGAGTCATAATTTAGCTTAAAAAATCCTAATAATCACCAAAAAAAGACTTTAAAGTATTTTGAGAAACAGTCATAATTTAATGATTTAGATGAAAATTTATAATTTTAATAATTATTCTGTAATATTGAGATTCTGTTTTATTATTTTGATAAAACGTGTCATTTTGTGGATAAAGTTTCTCATTTTTTACAGAAATAACTTATTCACAGATGTTTTTTCTTATTGGTTGAGTCCGAAACGCCGTCATGGTGATGTTGTTTCTTTAATCATTCTCGGTGAAGAGTCGTCGTGCGTCTGATCTCATTGTCGTCGTATGACACCGACGGTTTCTTTGGTTTTTATTCTTATTTTTCTGTTTTGTTTTTTTTTTTTTCGATGGGGGGTCGAGTCGTGTGTTTGTTTGCTCGGCTCGGGGGCCTGACCTTTGACCTCTCGGTGGACTCCACAGCACACAGATCTGAGTGGGGCCACGTCGAGCCTCAGTGAATGAAAAGCCATTTAAGTCCTGGACCGGGACCTGGACCGGGTCTTTAGTCTATTAGTATATTTAGCAAATCCTTAAACTGACAAAACTCAACCTCAGGAAAAAAGTCACGGACATCACTTTTCTAAACCACGATGAAGCGAAGGCCCATTTCCCGCTCTTTGATACCGGACGACTCTGTTTTTTCTATTTATTGTGTTGATGACTACTTCTCTAGAACAGTGACACCTTTGACCTGTGGCTGAATATTTTGATTCTTTAGAAAAGTGTTGATAACATATGTGATCGAGAAAAAAACAAAAAACAAATTGAAAAGTGAATCTAGTTTATTTTCTGAACATATCATCTGGTCCATGACGAAAACCAATGATGGAAACTGAGCTTTCTTTCTTTCTTTCGTTCTTTCTTTCTTTCATGTGATGTCGCTGCTGAAGCTGAAACGTTTCTGGACTGAAAAAAATAAATGAATTGTGACCATTTTTATTTTTGTTAGTTTTTTGTTTTCCTCCCGAGCTGTACGTCACAAAGCTAAATATACTAATAAAACGGTGTGTTATCTATCGAACGTCACAGCCTCGTCTTCTGTTCCAACAGGTGTAGAACTAGAAGAACCACACACACACACACACACGTACATACACACAAAAATACATATACACACATACACTGATACAAGAATACACACATATGCACACAAATACATATATACACACACAAATACACATTCACATATACACAAATACACATACACACAAATATACACATGCAAATACACAGATATACAAATACACACATACACAATTATACAAATACACACATATATGCAGATAAATACAAAGTAAAACCAGAACCATGAACATCTATGAAGTAAAACTAAATCACACAACACATGCATCAATGAGCAGCATCATTTACCCAGAGTTCTATAGAGTTATTGTGTTATTTCTCATTATTTCAAGAAAATAAATACAGTAATAGACTCGCTACTAGCAT
>JAPQRQ010000026.1:6044778-6055225 GCA_037367365.1 Apogon talboti | reverse complement strand
CCCAGTCCAGACTGTACTTCTGTGTTAAGACTGTTTTCCCGATGCCGGCCACGCCCTTTGTCAGCACTGTTCTGATTCGCTGATCTCTGACAGATGGTGTTTTAAAGATGTCTTGACATGCGATGGTTGTTTGTGGTTTGTGTGGTTTCCTAGATGCTGTTTCAATCTGTCTGACCTCATGTTCCTGGTTGACCTCTGTAGCCCCTCCCTCTGTGATGTAGAGCTGTGTGTAGATCTGGTTCAGGAGGGTTTTGGGGTTTCCTGCTTTAGTGATGCCCTCAAACACGCACTCAAACTTCTGCTGCAGGTTACGTTTCAGTTTCCGCTGATGAACTCCAGACTGACTTCCTGAATGAAGACACAGATAAAACCATGAGTCTCACAGTAAATCCATGTATGTTCATCTGTTAAACCTGGACAGACTCGTCTTACTGCTGTGCAGACACTCAGCCAGCTCCTCCTGCTTCATCCTCCTCAGGAAGCTCAGTGTGATCTTCAGAAAAGCCTCTGAGCTCCTCCTCTGCTCTTCATCCTCATCCTTCAGACTCTCTATGCATTCTGGGTAATCTGCACTCAGAACCTTGTGTAACTTCTTCAGTTCGTTCTTGACAAAAGTGCAGATGTTCTCTTCCAGCAGCTGGAACAGAAAACATTATGAAAGACACAAAGTCCACCCATGGACCAAAGCTCAGGTCCATATTGGACACAGTGATGTCCACTGGTCTGAAACCAGGGGCAGGAGATGATTGGACAGAACAGATGGACAAGTAGATGTTGGACATATACACACCTTAAATGTTGAGTCCAGCTGAGTCTGATGCTGTCGATGGGTGGGAACCTCTGAGCTCTGCTGCTCCACTCTGTGGACCAATCAACAATGAGCTCACGTTATGTCTGTCCTCACTGACACCAACAGGTGGACGTGAACATGAGTCACATGACCCCCTCTAGTGGGAAAGGTGTCTGGTCCTGCTAATCTCAGTGTGTTTGGAGCTTCACACACATGGTTTGAGTTGCTCAACAGGTTTAGTTTAGTTCAGTAAACCCCTCAGCAACGTCATGGCCGCGGTACTGACCTTAGTTCAGCCACATGTAAATGTCAGTTCTGAGACTGAAGAAGATTTACTCAACAGTCAGTTTAAGACAAAACAAAGGAGACGTGTCAGCTTGGTTAGCAGCTCAAATGTCTATTTTACACTCATGAAACGTTTTGACAATAAATGAAGTGAACAATCGGAGCGGACGTTATAAACCTTTACAAACTAAAGTTAGAACAGAATCTCTTATTTTGTCAGTAGAGGTTCACACACATACACATGAGCCGTTAACCCATCTGTTTGTTATATGAGTTTATTTAAATACATAATGTTTGGTGTGCATCATACACTGCATGCTGGACTCACCATACCAGGCACCCAGGGAGCAAATGTTGACACTAATAAATAGGCTTACTAGAACAATAACATGCTTTATACTTTGGTTTTGCACCAGCCAACTGGACGGCTCGGGGGGGGTTTAAGTGCCTTGCTCAAGGGCACATCAGCTAACAACTACCCTCCAGTCCAGGGAATTGAACCAGCAACCCTTTGGCCACAAGCCAACTCTCCATCCACCTAGGCCATAGCTGCCCCACTTCAGCACACCAAACATTATCTATCTAAATAAACTCATATCACAAACAAATACATAATAATAAATAATAGCACATTTCCTATCTGTAATTTAAACCCTAAACTCAGTAAATAATTAAATAACAATAATTAAATATATTACACTTTACATATCAGTGGTGTTTCTAGTCTTCTTCACACCAACTTTTGCGACACTGGTGGGGGAACAAACACCGCAGCTCCTCTACCAAAGAACTAACCAACCTGCTTCCTAAAATGAATCCACATGGGTCAACCAGAAGACCAAATGAAACAAATCTCAGCTCTGAAGTCGCGCTGCTTCCCGTTGTTCTAAATTAAATGTGCTCCACTCTGAGCCTGACTCAACCTCATGCAGAATGACAGATAAATAAATAAACTCTACGCCCTGTTTTTGGCCAAACAGTAAATGATATGAAGAATCGGAGCTGAAAATGAACATGTTATAAACCTTCAAAATACAGTCAGTATTTAATGTATATTTAATGTTCAGTGGACACATCTGACATCTACATCAAACTTACGTCTCTGCAGAAAAGAATGGTGGGTTGTCCCTGGACCAATCACTCTTGAAGGATAAACAACTGGATCCAGGTCCAGATCCTGGTCCAGGTCTGTGAAAAGTCATGTCAGTGGTTTTAGTGCTGAGCTCTGCCAAGGAGAACAGTGGTGGACGGATCCAGAGGTTGGCTGTGGGGGGTCTGTCAGGTCCAGGTCCTGGGGAGGTCCTGTTGGTGATCTTTGAGGGAGGGGCTCCCTCCTCTGTGTCCTCACACAGATGCATTCTGCTGAATCCACATCAGTCACACAACAAACACTGAAAACAGAAAAGAGTCTGAGACATTGTTATGGAGAAGTGTCAGATGTGGATCACATCATATGGTGTGTGTGTGTGTGTTTAATCTAGATGTGACTTAATGAAGTCATTTGTTGGTTCTGGTTGTGAGTTGAAGTGTATTGATACATGTGGGTGTTACTGGCTGCTGTAGTTCTACTCTCACACCACTGGATGGAGCCCTGGAGCTGATGACGGTATATGAAGTGGATGAGAGGCAGAGCTGACAGTCAGTCTATGAAGAAAGCAGATCAAGAAATGTTGAAGGTAAGCTGGTTTAGTGGACTGGTTTACAGCCTTTAACCCATAAAACCTGAAGGACTAAACCAGTCCAGAGCAGAGGTCACATGACCAGAGGAGACGAATGAATCAGAAACATTGCTTATGTTCTCCACTGGAACCCTTTCATTACAGCCATGTTCTGTAGGTTTAAGTGACTGGACTCAAACGTGACCACGTGGTTTATTTGGATGTAACAACCGGTTGGTTTAGTAGTCCTCATATTTCTGAAATAACTGTTTAGTGAAATAGAAAACCTGCGCCAGGCCACAGTGTGGTGTTTGTGTCACATGATGCTCAAACTGTTGGTTCTGTGCTCATTAAAAGTACATCTGGATCGGTCCGTATTACACCTCACATTATTAAAGTCCGGACCTGAGTCTCCAGGATGCAGCCGCACATCCGGACATTTGACCACATTCATTTATTCCACTCACATTTTGCACCGCATAAATTCAGAAAAGTTTCGATCTGAAATATTTCACGTCATCGACGCGTGAACATGATTCTATTAATTTCAGGTTAAAGTTTCATCTTTATCGTCAGATTAAAATGGACAGTAAATCCACATCTGGAGTCGTACACGTTTAACATCCAGCTGTTTACAGACATACAGTATCGGAGGTGTTGGAGGCTCAGCTCTGAGTTTGTGGACATGAGTCCCAGTGTAGAAACAAAGTCTGAAGGCTAGTTTCAGCTGAAGTCTGTTCATGTTCTGATCTGATGGTGAGTCCAGTCCCCCGTACGGTGGCTCAGCTGGTCCACACCGATCTGAGGCTCCGAGGAGTGGTTCAGCAGAGGCACAGACAGATCAACAGGAAACATGTTGAACCACACCCCTCCTGTGTTTTTCCGACGCCACATTAAAATCAAAGTGAGCCTCACATCCACCATTTTGGATAAACTGATCGCTGCTTTTATTTGTACTTTTATTAACAGTGAAGTAAACGGTCCAAACACAGTACAGTATAAACAGTGCAGGAGAGTCTTATGGTCACACTGAGGTCCAACCTTGACCCTCAATAACATTATAGTTCAACCACTGAAAGTCACATGAACTTCTACCGAGGCCTCAGCTCACCACAGTCATTTCAGAAGGACAGAAACACACCGATAAAAGTTATTAAGTTTCATGCATGTTTGTACTGAACTAAAGAAATGGCAGTGAAAGAGATGAGAATCAAACAGGTTAAACATTACCTTCATGTACAGACACAGACACGGAGCTGCTGCAGTTTGGAGAGTAGAGGAAGTAAAACTGAAACTAACACGAAGTCAGTGAGAGGAGGAGGAGGAGGAGCAACCAGAAGCAGGAGGAGGACTGAAGGACTCAGGACTGGTCATTTTTTCCAAACCCACCCTCTCTTTTGTCTCCTCTCTTCTGATTCCTCTGTCAGTCACTGATATTTCACCCACTCCACCTCCCACTAACAGAGACCAGTCAGACCAGCTGAACACAGCAGCTGGTCTGGTCAAATCTGTCCTCTTTTAACGTCAGGACATGAGTCCCTCCATCAGCCTCAGAGACTCTCGAGAACCAGTTTTTTTTTTTGTTTTTTTTTGGGGGGGGCATTTACATTTAATCAGGTGGTGATGTGTCTGAGGAAAATCTGCCACCGCACAAAGCAGCATAAAGTATAAATGAACACATTTTGCAAATCAATATTTGACTAATCAGTCTTTTATTGCTCTGGTTTGATGAACTTTGTGAACTGTGTTAAACCCTGATTTTTCTGTGTAAATGTCCACAAGTTGTATTTAATGTTTCAGTGACAAACCTGTGTTTAACATCACAGCTCCATGAACTGTGGGTAATTCCCTCAGTCTTCAGGGGTAGCACGCCTTTGGATAACCACATGACCTGCAGCAGCCAATCAGATCCCTGCACCACCTAGCAACAGTAAGCTGCAGCTGTGAGTTCACTTTAACAGCGTGTGGTACAAAGTCCATGTTGTCTGTTTAACTTGTGTTTGATGTATTCTATTCACGTTGTTCTGCAGAAGACTCCTGACCGTCAGCGTCATTTTAACAACAAACATTTGAGTTTCTGAGACACACTGTTAATGACGGTGTAATGGAAATGTCACCAAATACAATCATCCACTGAAACTCACTGTTGTTATATGTCTTCAGCTCACATGATCGTCTCAAAGACAAATGGACCTGATACAACATCGTCCAGTTGGTTGAATTCAAACAGAAACTAGTTTTAACCAGTAATAAACATCACTAAAGTGGTGAAAGTTGATTGTGAATGAATCAAACACGGCTGCTCACTGGTCCACTCCACTGACTGAGAATGAAATTACGACATTTACTGTTTTCTCCAGTAAAAGTTAAAGATTTGTAATATTTTATGGTTTTATAACTAAAAGAATCTAAATGAAAAAGTATTGGATTGATTCAAAGACCTGTGTCTCAGGTTAAAAGTTGTCTGACACCTAGTGGTCATTTTATAAATTACAGCATCAACCACTTGTAACAAGTTTCTGTTCACATCAACACACTTTATCCTGTAAAACCGGAGTAGAAGACAAGTTAAGGTAAAGTTTAGTTAAATGAAGTTAGTCCTTAACTCAGTCACGGAACACTGAAACTCAAATAGGAAGTGCGTTTATTTACTTCCGCATCTCCGAAGCGAAAGGCATGGTGGGATACGTGTCATGGCGCGGTGTTTTGAAGGCTGACTGAGTTGAGTTGATGTTTTCTCGGTGAAGATGCTCAGACCTGTGTCCAGTTTACCTCTGAGCTCCAGCGTGAGGCTCAGACTGGGCGGCGCTGGGTTCCAGTTCACCGCCGACCTGATGCACCTCAGCCCGGATCGACTGAGCAGAGGTACCTGCTGCCCGAACCGAACCCCGTTTAAAACAGCGGGTTTTAGATTCAATTTTGAATTTTAGATTTTAATATTTAAACAAATTTATGATTTGACACAAGTTTACGCAAACGGCTTATTTCACAGACCTGCTTCATTACAGATTGATATACATGACATGTTGTATTGCTATTTTATTAACACAAAAATTTGATTTGGCATGAATGAAAACCAGGTAAATCTTGACTTTTTAACTGTAGAGGACTAAATATTTAATTTTGGATCGAACTAAACTAATCAAGTATATTTTTTTCTAATAGTAGTTGATACGATTGTAACTTGATTTTATTTACAATATTGTTGGGTAGCTCTATTCTATCTTACGATTATTTTTTGTCTTTAAGGTTTATTTTATTACTAAAAAACAAAAAAAAACCCTCATTGTTTTGTTGATTAGAAAAGTGTAAAACCACACACAAAATATTTTTGTCATTTTCATGTTGAATAAAGCTTCAGATTTACCTTGTTTTCTTTATGTTGATGTAAAGTTGTGGAATTACAATAGTGGCCAAATTATTAGATCACCTGACAGATTGAGAAATCGTCCTTTTTTGCCACCAAAACATGATGTCAATTCAGTGACAGTGAAATAGACTGAGCTTGTTTTTTTAATATTTTATTTTGGATTTTTCACATAACAACAATACAATTACATACATACAAGATAAAGCGACCTCACCGGCCCACCGCAAGCGGGCCAGAGACAGCCGATCACAGACACACATAAGGAAGGGAGAAGGAAAGATAGAAGAAACAAGGGAAGAGAGACATATGTTAACCTCACACCTCCTAGATCCTGCAAGCCCTGCTCGAGTACTTCAAGCTTGATTGATCTGATGTGCTGGTAGATTTTCCATATAGTTTAAAAATGTTTGCCATATCTTATAGAACATCCAACTTCTATTGTGCATCCAGTAGGTTATTTTCTCCAGGGGCACACAACTATTGACTTCACTTAACCACATCTTAATTCTGATGGTTCAAGTACTTTTGTTGTTGTAGGGAAATGAAAAATACTGAGCTTGTTTTTGTAAGTGATCTGAATCTCTTTATGATGCCTCTATTCAGTGATTTATAAAGTACAATGATGACTTTATAGATATTCAATTAGTTTTATGGGCAATTTAAAAAAAAAATGAAACCACTTAAATATACCAAGTATTCCAATTACCTCGGCCTCTGCTGTATACGCAACATTAAATAAGAATGAAGAAAATGAACAAAATGTGAATGAAATTAGAGTCTAGAGGCATGTTTTTGTCGTATTGTTTTAATTTTATATTAGTTTTGCTGTTGTGATTTAAGTGTTTCTTCAACAGGAGGGAAATAATAATTTGACATTTATCATAATTATCCATACTGACTGATGTCTCTGCCATCTTATTACCAGTTTTATAGTTGATATATTTATGTGGTTTTTTACTTCTACTCCTCTACTTTAGTCTGAAAGTTTTATGTTTAATTCATATAGAGATAAGTTAACACTGACCAGTAAGAAGAGTCAGGTCTTTGTTTATTTCACTGTTTACTTATTAAATCAATATTGGTTGAATATGACACTTCTGTTCTGCAGAGACCAGTCTGAACCAACAGGAAGCGCTGGAGGTGCTGCAGGCCGTGACCTCTGATGGGGGCGGAGTCTCCTTCACGGCTCTGGAGCTCCTTCAGAAGGAGGCGGAGCTTAAGAGCATTGTGACGTTCTCGTCTCAGCTGGACGCAGCACTCGGAGGAGGAGTTCCTGTCGGGAAAACCACCGAGGTCTGTGGCGTCCCGGGAATCGGAAAAACCCAACTGTGGTGAGACGACGAAAAGTTGATCTATGGAGACAGGTCACATGACTTGACAGTGATGTCATCAAGAAACTGACCACTAAGAATGAGTGTTTTTTAATTAAGAAATATAGGATTTTATAGATAGATAGACTTTATTGATCCCAAACTGGGAGATTATAGTGCAGCAGCATGACAGACAATAAAAACAGAATAAGATCCACAATAGAATACAAGAGCAAACACACTATTTATTACAGACCCTGTACAATTTAAACATAAAAGTTGGCATTTGATGCATCATTCCATTTAGCCTTTGATAAATTTACAAATGCAGTCTGCAGTTTTTGTGCTTTTTATTTTTATTAGTGTATTTTTTTTGTGTTAATTTTAGTCTATTTTTTGTATTTTAGTGTGTTTTGGGTAAATTTGAGTGTATTGTAGCATACAGTTTAGTGCATCTTAATGTGTTTTTGTGCTTTTTAGTAAAATTTTTGTTCATTTTAGTCTATTTTTCGTATTTTAGTGTATTTTTGGTGAATTTTAGTTTATTGTTTATTTTAGTGTATATCAACATACATGTTAGTGGAATTGAATGTGTTTTTGTGCATTGTTTTTGTCCACGTTAGTCTAGTTTTTCTGTATTTATTGTGTTTTTGGTGAATTTTAGTTTGTTTAGTGTATATTTTAGTCTATTCTCTAGTGTATTTTTTCATGTTGGTGTATAATAACTAAGAGGCCTGTTGAGACGGTTATTTATGTGAATGTAACATCTGAAATTTGACCAAAGACGCCTTGAAAAAATCTTAAAAATTGATACTTTGGATTCATGAAACCAGTCAGATGTCCTGAATAGTAAATCCAGTGTTGGATCCTGTTTTTCTGAACTCATCTGGGTTGTACGAGTTAATCTGGTTAAAGAATTAAACTGTGTGGTGGTTAGTCTGCAGCTGGCGGTCGACGTCCAGATCCCCGAGTGTTTCGGGGGGGTTGGAGGTCAGGCACTATTCATCGACACCGAGGGCAGCTTCATGGTCCAGAGACTCGTCGATCTCGCTGCCGCCGCTGTCCGCCACTGCTCACTGCTGGTTGAAGATGATGAGCAGCGGGATGCCATGACGACGTTCACCGTGGAAACCATCCTGTCCAACCTGTTCCTGGTAGGTTGTCACGGTAACCATTAATAACAATAAAGAGGTGAATGTCTGTGTGGATGTAGTGAAAGTCTGTGTCATTAATATCAAGTAGAAAATGTTTTAAACCTCAGCATCATTAAGTATGTGACATTTATATTTATTTCTCATTCTCTTTATTTCAGATGCAACATTAAAATAAAAGAAATATGTGCACAGCCTTAAAAGACACACTAAAAACTGAACTAAATGTGTTGTAAACGTTAAAGTCACTATTTTCTGTGACCTTTGACCCCATGACAAGAAGCAGCACAAACAGAAGCATCTGACATGTGTTAAATGAACCTGGAATAAAACATCAGAAAGTGAATGAATAAATCTCATATTGTCTGAATTAAACTGTTAAAGACATGTTAAATACAAAAGTAGGTCACAGTAAATATGACCACTGTGGTTTATAGGTGTTTTTATCCTGAGACTGTTGTTTTTCCTGCTGTTCATCCTTCACATATATCAGATTGGATCTAAACACAGACTAATGCATGTGTGTGGACATTAGAACATGAACAAACACAGTGTTGGTCTATAAAGATCTCAGACGTCACTGTTCTCATGTGTTCTCTGGTCCCTCCTGTCCTGGTCTGGTCTATGTGGGCCTGGCGTTTCAGGTGCGTTGCCGTGACTACGTGGAGCTCCTGGCCGAGGTCCACCTGCTGCCGGGCTTCCTGTCTCAGCACCCAAACGTCCGCCTCCTGGTGATTGACAGCGTGGCATTCCCCTTCCGTCTCCTCTTCGACGAGCTCTCGCAGAGGACACGCCTCCTCAACGGCCTCGCTCAACAGCTCATCGCCATGGCGACTACCCACAACATCGCTGTGGTGATGACCAACCAGATGACCACCAGGGTGCAGCAGGGCGGACAGTCGCAGCTTGTCCCCGCCCTCGGAGACAGCTGGGGTCATGCCGCCACGCTGAGGCTCCTCCTCCAGTGGGTGGGGCCTCAGCGACTGGCGACCATTTTTAAATCTTCATGTCACATAGACACCACCGTCCAATACCAGATAACCCCCGATGGCTTCAGAGACACTGACCAATCAGAGCAGCCGCAGAGCAAACGCCCCCGACTCCAAACTGACCAGTCGGCTTCAAGCCAGAGGAACTTCAGCTGACTGGTCTGAGTTGATGTTACTGTCAGCCAATCAGAGACTGAGAGACACAGTGTGTTTGCTCTACATGAAGTATCTACAGTGTATGTTCTAAAATATCTTTTCTTCAAACAGATTTATATTTTTACACAGATTAACCAGCTCGTTAATCAGTTTGATCAATTAAACTGATCATTGATCACTTTGGTTTGGTTCATGTACAGCATCGAAATAGTTTCAACACGACCTGGATTTTTGGACAAATCACAGGATGTTTACCCAGGTTATTTTGACCAAAAACATGATAAAAATAAATAAAATTAACAATAAATCAATTTATGATAGATGTAAATGATGACAGAGGGATGGATGTACAAAAAGACAAAGGACAAAAAGACAGCACTAAAACTTCATAACACATTTTACACAGATATTGCCAGATAACAAAAACGAATCTGTAAAACTATACAATTATTTCTTAAATAAAACCATTAAAAACTAATTAATGAATTTCCCTCATTACTTTTGTTTGTGTCAGAAACAGATGGTAAAAATGAAATTTCTCTTTACATTTAACCTTTATTGAGTGATTTATTATATCATTCTCCATATTTAGTATTTTTCAATGATAATGAGGTATTTTCCTGTATATAATTCACTGATCATGTAGATGTTCAGAGTAAATTCAAATCTGTCATTAACTGAACATAAACCCAGTGTGTCCATCCACTGTCATTGATCCAACTCCATGGGTTTTACTGG
>JAPQRQ010000026.1:5871321-5882950 GCA_037367365.1 Apogon talboti | reverse complement strand
ACCAATTATTGACATGGATCGATAGAATTATTAGTTCCGATGTTATTAAATATTTTAGATCAATAGATGGTTTTGGTCGCCAGTTGCTATTTGGGTCTATATGGGTTAAACCTGAAAAAAACAATGCAATTGAAATTTTTTATGAACCTATTTTTCATGAAGTTACAAAAATGTCCAAAACAAATCAACACAATGAATAAAAACATTTTTAACGCTCCTGATCTCATGTTTTCACACATTTTAACATATTCTGATACTCGTTGTTACTCACTTTATGGAGATAACATGCAAAAAAAAAAACTTTTTGTCTTACCCATAAAGACCCAAACAGTCACTGGTAACCAAAACCATCTACTGATCATGGCCATCAGATATGACCCATTTGGACGTTGATTGCTGTGATCTTTAAGTTGAAATGCACATGTGTAAATGTTAAACTGAAGCAGAATATTGTTCAAATACACTTAATTTTTAGGTTTCTCATGCTTTCTCAGGTTTTGCATTTTCATAATATAATGACATTTTTTGCATTAAAACAAAGAAAAATTTGGAGTTCTCATAATTAAATGCTGTGCTGGAGTTTTCTTCTTTAAATTAGACATGTTGAATTTAATGCGGCTACTCTAAAAACATCTTTATTTCTGAGTTTTTTTGACATGAAGCATTTAACAAAAGATCATTATTTTTCACACTGGCTGAAATGCTAAACCAATGACCCTAAAAACAAACATCTGGCAACAAAACTTCCTTTATTCCTGTTTACTTTCATCTGAATTCAAGTACGTACATTTTACTGAGGTATTGTTTGTGCAGAGGAGCTTCCATGACAACATAAACCTGTGATTGACGCTGCACAAAACAAAACCAGCGCTATTATATGTCACATAATGTCATTGGTTTGATTTGATAGCGCGTCGCCACAGGAAGCCAAAGGTTTCAGAAACATCTTGCAGCTTCACACCTCCATGCTTTTTATGACTTTGTTTGTTTCCTGATGTTTTCAAGGTGCTAATCAGTTTTCTGAGAACAGCTTCTTCACAGCTCGATCTGAACAGTACGTCGATCCAAAGAGAACACGTTACGATTCAGTTTAAAATGACGACTCAGAAATGCTGAAAACCAACTGACAGCATATGGAAACAGACAGTTTGAGCTTTACATTCTGTATTCGATGTAATTAGTCTGTATCAGGAGCCTGTTCTCTTTTCCTAATTGACACATTCTGCCTTTTTTACCATTTAACGTGATGTTTCTTAATTAGTGGAAGCATTAGCAGGAGGTGGATTTGGTGGTTGAAGGACCAGGGTTTGCATCCCATTTCATGCAGTATTGACTTTTTTGTGTATTTTTTCTCGTCTTCCTTATTTTAGACCTTCCCTTGATCATTTTTATCCTGGCTGAGTTATTCTTATGCCTAAACCTAACCCAACCACAGTCCTGACATCGTCTATACATCTGCTAAACTACAACCATGCATCAAAAAACAACACGATGATGCTCAAAGACATGAGTTAACAACCCACAGCTCCTTAATACAAGAACATAATAAAGCAAAGAGAATAAATAATCATTTTTGAACATTTTTGCTATTATTTTTCTTGGCATAAATCATTCTTACATTGTCCAATTGAAAAAATCTGAAGCCTATAAATAGAGTAAACTTTTTTTTAATCAACTAAAATACACATTGTTTGTTATACTACAACCATTTGTTCACAGTCTGTTTTTTCTTCATCAAACAATGAATCAGATTTGTGTAAAGGAATCAGCACTCCCTAATATAAATAATAAAAGCTTAACTCACTTAATTATCCCTGTGAGGACATTTGTCTCTGCATTTTACCCATTCTGATACACACAGTACTTAGCATTAGCATTAGCAATTAGCATTAGCACATTAAGAGCAGTATATCGCCATCAAGAAATGATATGATAACGCTCAAAGACAGGAGCTAGCAACCCATGGCTCCTAAATACAAGAACATAGTGTAGTATATGGAAATAAATACTTATTCTTGAACATTTTTGCTATGACTGTTGTCAACCTAAATCATTCTAACATTGTCCATTTGCAAAAATGTGCACCATATAAACAAAGTAAAACTTTTCATCATCTAAAATGCATGGAGTTTTGTGGAAATCGCATCCCCTAATAAAAAAATTTTAAAAGGTTAACTCAATTATCCCTATGAGGAAATTCATCTCTGCATTTCACCCATTCTAATACACACAGAACTTAGCATTAGCATTAGCATTAGTGTTATATCAAAAGCAGTGAGGTGCCATCAAGAAATGACATGATGACGCTCAAAGACAGGAATTAGCAAACCACAACTCTCAAATACAAGAACATAACGGAGCAAAGAGACATTCTTGTTGTCAGCCTAAATTATTCTTACATTGACTGTTTGTAAAATATTCAGCCTCTAA
This sequence comes from Apogon talboti, assembly GCA_037367365.1. Lineage (NCBI taxonomy): Eukaryota > Metazoa > Chordata > Actinopteri > Kurtiformes > Apogonidae > Apogon > Apogon talboti. The sequence goes on along the minus strand of JAPQRQ010000026.1, from coordinate 5,880,520 downwards.
ACAGCCATATTGTTTTCTATATTCTGACCATTTGTTCACAGTGGGTCTGGCTCCAGTGTAGCTCTGGTGGAGTTTTGTGGAAATAACACCCCCTAAAAAAATGAGTCAGGTTAACTCACTTTATTATCCCTGTGAGAAAATTCATCTCTGCATTGTGTTCATAATAATACACACCACACTTAGCATTAGCATTAGCATTAGCACATTAGAAGCAGTGAGTTGCCATTGACAGCTCAGATCTTCATTACCACTGTGGTCGAGAACAGTAACTGGATGGTTGGTATGAAGCTGCAAGATGTTTCATAAATGCATCAAGCATTGAATAAGTGTAAAGGAAAATTAAAGTACTAAATAATTATCAACAGGCAACTGCAGAGTAGCAAGGGATGAAAACCTTCTGCAGCACTCTGACCAATCACAGCAATTGAAGAGTTGGAAGTGAGAACATTATTAACCTTTGTTTAACCAGGAAGATGACTCATTCAAATTAAAAACCTCTTTTGCACAAGAACATGTTCGTTTTACTCCTCGTAGATGACACATAACTGTAAGTATACCATTTTATTCCAGCAGGGGGCGCTTCATTCATCAATGTTTGTACATCAAGGACATGTTCTGCTGTCAGTGCTGATAAGAAACTGAAACATCTACTGCAGCACCAACGGGGCTTTCACACTATTTTCTATGACAAATATAACTAGAGGCAAATAATCACTTCTGCTTGGACCTGGGAGAAGAAAAAAATAAGTTCTGTAACAGCGTTCAGAGGCACAGGATGATGGGAGTTAGTGGAGTATTTCCCAGTTCCACTGTCTCTTAAATGTCAGTCAACCTGTGCATAGGGAACAGCCCAGAAACAGCTCCGAGGATGGGTTTCCACATGCAAATGCACACCGGGTAACAGTAAAAATATCTCAGTAAGTACCTCAGTCTGAACAGAACGGATGGAGACAAAGAAACAGTGATGGAAACCTTTAATCCTACAGTGTCCCTCCGGTTGGTTGATATCAGGGGTGGCAGACGCATTGGAGTTTAGGGGTCAGATACAGCCTTGTATGAGCTCCAATAGTCCAGAAAGTAAAATAACAGTGAAAAAAAATAAAAAATTACTGACTATTATGACAGTTATTTACATTTACATAGTATCCTTTAACAAATGTGAATAACATGAACCTCAAAGAAAAATAAATTCAATGTGAACAATATTACACATGTGCATTAGATCTACAAATACACAAAACATTTATTAAAATAATAATAATATTATTAAAACTGCATTCACTTCTCTTCAAACCTTTCATGTTATTCATATTTGTTCAGCTCATTCACATTCTTTGTGGAAAGGATAGTTTGTTAATGTGAACATTTTCATGTAATTTACCTTTTTTACAATAAAATAAGGAGAAAAAATTTGGAGTTGTCATTATTTATAAATTATTATGGCAGTATTTTATTAGTCCGACCCACTTGAGATCATATTGGTCTGTATGTGGAACCTGAACTAAAATGATTTTGACATCCTTGATTGTTAATCTCTTCAATGTAATATTGAATTTCACAGATTCATCCTGCTGGCCCATGGATTGGACTCTTCAGCGGGCCGGTTTTGGCCCACGGGCCGTATGTTTAACACCCCTGGTATACATCTTTCCCTTCATGTGAAGGTAACACAAGGTGACATTACTTTCTAGGAGGAACACAAACATGAAGGTAGAAGAACAAAGCAGCTCTGAGTCTGACTTTAGATTTAAAGACTGTTGAATGCTTGATGGTAAAAAAGCTTCACACATCGAGTTCTTCAAACAAAGATAAATGAAGCCAGAATCCACCGACCCATCGAGGAACCCAGTGGAAAAAACACAGTCTTGTCATTCAGCATCATCTTTACTCACAAAGTAAACTTGGTGAAGGTATTTTTCTGTGATATTTGCAGCAGATTGGACTGTTCACAGCAGGTGGAGGCTCTGCTCAGGTCTGATTAAAAACACACCAAAGACTAACTCTGTAATCACAAACAGTTCAGTCAGACTCAAACACATCATTCAACAACTGCATCTAATGTTGCGACAAAGAACAGACAATGAAACATGCTTCAAAGTAAAGCCAGAATATGCTGATCAACTCTGGTGGCGGGCGGAAGTACAGGAAATAAACACAGCTACCTGGATTTACCCACAGGTCATTTGTCAGTAGATTTACATGACACTTAAAACACTGAATTATTGCCTTAGTCTGATAGAAGTTCACTTTGAAGGTCAACTTAAATCAACATTTTAATAGTCGGACTAACACACCCAGATGTAATTGACAGTCAATCTACTCCTGCATGTGAACAGACCAATTCCTGACCCGGAAGTTAAACATCATACATCTCATCTGTTCCAGTGTCCCTGTATGTCAGGTTCTGTTCTATTGAATCAATCCCCAGTTGAATGTGTGAGGTTGTCAGGTTCTGTTCTATGTTCCAGTCCTGTGGTCTGGATGCAGATCAATCTCCAACAGAAGTGGGTGGTACTTTCACTGGAGGAGAACTCAACTAATTCAATCCAAGTCCATATATGACTTCATATATGACCTGATATATGTAACTGTTTTCATGTTATAAACCATCAATATGTGGCTCATTATAAGTAAAGGCACATTTTTAATCCTTCAAAAATCTGTCAAAAATTAAAAAGCAAAATTTCTAAAAACTGTGACCAACTGTGACCAGACATTGTCCCTAGGAAGATACATGTAAAATTTAACCTGAATCCGACCTGTAGTTTCAGAGGAGAAAATTGTTGAAATGTAGACATTGGTGACCCTGAGTTTGACATTTTAAGGTCATTCAAGGTCAAAGGTCATTGACCCAAATGAAAGTCCATATATGACTTCCTATCAGTGCTCAAGAGTAACTATATTCATATCTGTAACCATTCACATATTATAAAGCATCAAAATATGTATTATTATAAGGCAAATTGGTAGCATTTTAAAAATTTGTCAAAAATCTAAATTTGTCAAAACTGTGAACCAACTTTGTAGACAATGTCCAAAGGAAGCTGATAGGAAAACTTAAAAATTACATAAAATCAAAAAAAAAATACAAAAAAAATTTGAAATAAATCCAACCAGTAGTTTCGTCAGAGATGTCTGAAGAAATTTCTGACGAAGACGATGCTGGATACAACACCTTCACAGTAGTTCATGGCCAATCGGCTGGTGATCTAAAAAGTACAGCAGACAGAAAGTACCATATACTGTATGTACAAATTCGTAATGTTGCCCATTATCGTACCATTTTACCTCTGGGTTGCTAACGTGCTAGCTCACTATGGACTATTGTTGTGGTCTATGACATGTACAGATCAGTGCATATCACCACCAATGGCAGCGGAGACAATATGACTTAAACAATAAAGTCAGTCAAATTAAACGTCTTAGTAGAGCTACAACATACTGCGTTATATTATAAATCATGATATGCAATACTTTTTTGTTTCCTCTGTGCATTTATTTAGCCTGTTTTCTGGTCGAGGATGATAAAGGTCGCACTGGAGATGATAAATAAGAGTTTTAGGTGTAAATGTAACAGGTTCATGTGGTGATATAACATAGATATTCACTGGAAGACCAAACTGAAGTCCTTATGGTTTATAACATGATGACAGTTACAGTGCGGGCCATGTTTCCTCTTTCATGACCCTGTCCTTCACATCAGAGTCACAGAATAATGCCAGTAAATTCAGGTAAAACACAGCCTTCGTTCATCCCATGCAAATCCCCTCCATGAAACGCAGACATGGAGGTTAATTTCCAAATCACCAGAGGTCCACAGGTTACACTCGTCCCCCGTGAGCAGGGCTTTAATCGACTTAACTCGCTTTTGGCACCAGTTCACTGCTTTTCCAGGGCAGGTACAGTCCTCCCTCATCACATCTGGTCGTCATAGCAACCCAGCGTAAACACATCTTGATGTCATCTTCAGAGTGACTCGAGCTACAAGTGACGCAACAGCAACAAAGAAGAAAACCAACGATGTGTGAAATAAAGTCTAGTTTTGTGATGTTTCAGGTGGGAATATGGTTGTTTTTTTGGACAAATTATCATGATTGGACCTGAAAATTTCCACTGGTGAGATTTTACACTGGCTTGGATTACAAGAGATTCTGGATCGACCAATGTGTGACATAAAATAGTACCTGATAGTACCTGGTGGTAAGTGTTGTCACATAATGGAATAGAGTCAAGGCTAATAATCAGTGGCGCAAATTAAATATTCACTGGTCGTCATAGCAACACAGCGTAAACATATTCAGATGTCATCTTCAGAGTGAGTCGAGCTATCAGTGACGCAACAAAACCAAGGATTTTTGAAATAAAGTCCAATTTTGTGATGTTTCGTGTGAGAATATGGTTGTTTTTTGGAAAAATTATCAAGATCGGACCTGAAAATTCCCACTGGTGTTTTCCGAGATTTCATGCTAGCTTGGATCACTCAACCCTGTCACAACAGGAGATACTGGATCGACCAATCTGTGACATAAAATAGTACCTGATGATAATGGAACAGAGTCAAGGCTAATTATCAGTGGAATACGTTCACTGGTTGTCATAGCAACACAGCATAAACATCGTCAAGCTACCAGTGACGCAACAAAACCTACGATTTTTAAAATAAAGTCTGGTTTAGTCCAGTTTGAAGTTGATTTTTTTGTCTCTTTAGGTAGATTTCATTACATTGCTGCCCTTCCGATCAGTTTTTAATCCATTATTGATGATGGGAAAAGGGGCGTGGCCTGGTATGATGCCCAGGAGGAGGTTCACACAACACTTTGTTCTGATTTTTACACAGAAACAGCAGATGATGTCTGTTGTTTCTCCAGGATCAGCTTAATCCTGTTAAATGATCCTCAACAGCAAAAACTCCAAGACTCCGAACTTCAGCATCACCGCGACATCTGGAAACAGATATGTGAGCTCCAGGGGCGTGAATCCACCACAGAGACAGTTTCTATCTCTTACTGAATAAGCACCGACCTCCATAAATACATATTTTAATCCGCTGGATCTGCACCAGATTAGATATACTCAGAGATATAAGTCGACTAAATACGCCTGGTCTTTTTCCCATTGAGATGCATGTATTAATTACTCTGAAATGAATGGGAATGTCTGAAAACGCCCTATCTCGCAATGTCAGAAAAAGTGAAAAGGATGTGCCGGTTTTCACTCATCGTCCTTGGTTCGTATCCTGTTTTTATACCAAGTTTCATGAAAATCAGTGCAGTGGTTTTAGTGTAAAACCTGCAGACGGACACACAAACCGGCCAAAATTAACCTCCCTGATAGAGGTTAAAAGGTGGAGCTGCAGGTGTAACACACACACACACACACACACACACACGCGCACACACACACACACACCAAAGCACTCTTCTGCTGATGCATTAATAAGAATTGAATAAGACACAGATTTAGTTTGAGGTGATGAAGCCAAACCAGGGTTGAAATCTAACGGAGATGGAGGAAATGTGAGCGTTCCGTCTGAGTTGTGGATTTTGCAGCTGAGTGTGTAAACGGTACAGAGGAAAAAAACCCATATGCAATCAGGAAAAGTAAAGTTACTGATGGAGTAAAGCGCGTTACAATCGGCGTCACACACATGAATGAAACAGACTTTATAAAGACAGAATCTGACAGAAGCAGATGGACGAACAGCAGCCAGACGCTGATTTCTGCTGCAGGAAACCTCTTTTTCCCTCAACTTAAAAAGAGAGCGAGCCAGCCAGAGTGTATGTCTCTCTACCTCTGATGTGATTCCTGCCACGGTAATTAAATCACAGCGCAATTAACAGGAGTCAGCTGTCAATCAAAGCTGAGCGAGAGAGAGAGAGAGAGAGAGAGAGAGAGGGAGAGGAGAGAGAGAGAGGGAGAGGGTGAGAGACACTTACTTCATTCAGGAAACCGTCCGTCCTGCTTTCATTCCCCCAAAAAAACAGACGACAAGAACTGAAAGAAGCAGCACGCCGGGCGAACGACCACCAAAAGACAGATGGAGAGGGAGAGAGAGGAAGAGGAGGGATGACAGGAGAGAGAGGGAGGGTGAGCGAGCAGCCGGCTGCATGGCTGTAATCCCATTATTATCAACGACACATTGTTCTGAGAGAGAGAGGGCGAGAGACACCGGCGCACACTGGAAGATAGAGGAGAGAGAGAGAGAGGAGAGAGAGGAGAGGTGGGAGTGTCCCAGCGGGAATGGAGGGGGGAGGGGCTTAGCTGCACGCACACACACACACACACACACGTACACAGAAGGGGGCGTGGCCAGAGTGTTTAATATTTAATCACTGAGCGGTTTGAGGCGTGAAGTTAGAAGGAGGCAGAGATAGTAAATCTGTCTGACTGTTTTATAGTTTCATCTCAAGGACACAAACCTGTCTGTCTGGCTGTCTCTCACTCTCTACCTGTCTATCTGTCTCTCTGTCTGTCTGTCTGTCTGTGTCTCACTCTCTACCTGTCTGTCTGTCTGCCTGCCTCTCTGTCTGTCTGTCTCTTTCTCTGTCTATCTGTCTGTCTATCCGTCTGCCTGTCTGTCTCTCACTCTCTATCTGTCTGTCTGTGCTCAGCCAAACTGTGAAGCTGCTTTTGGAGATAAGACTGCTTTACCACATCACGATCATCATGATATGTTAGATTCGCTGCTTTTCTCTTTCATAGTGGATTAATTGTCCTCTCAGATAAACTTACACCGACATGAAAACATCGACTCTGAGCCGTAAACTGAATTACACGGCTCAGTTATGATCACACACGTAAAAAAAGCTGCATTTTACACATGACACTTCCTGTTTGACACTCACCCTGAGCCTTCCCACTGTGATGCTAACCTTCAGTAAATCCACTGGGATTATGAAATTTATCTAAAACATCAACATGAACCTCCTCTGATCAGCTGTGTCTGACAAATCTTAGTCATTTTGTGATTGGAAAATGAAGACGATTTATTGAGCCATTCAGAACCAACAGATTTATTTGATAAAACTTGGCATACGTCTTTTACGCTTCCTCAAGTGATAGTTTGGATCTAAACGAGACTATCCAATAACCAAAGTCACAGTAAAACAAGCACACTGGATGATCAGGGCGATCGCCAAACTCTGGTTGGTTTGAGGAGACTTCAGAGCTTCAGATTATGAAGTCAAGGTGAGATGGTGATAATGATTTTATTTAATGTTTTTTGTATCTGGGGCTTTTTTAGTGACAAATTAATCTCAAACTAACCCTAACCCTAACCTATCTATCTATAAAAAAAAGTGCAAAAAACAATACAAAAATGGTGCAAAAGACACAACAAGAGGAAAACGACATAAAAAGTTGAACAAATGAAACGATATGAACGACACAAGAAAAAAACCACAATAAAAGACAGAAGAAGATGAAAAAGATACAAGGTGAAAATGATGTAAAAGACACTAAGAGATGAAAATGTTAGAGAGACAAAAAAATACTGTAATAAACAATAGAAAAATAGTACAAAAGACACAACCAGAGGAAAAAAACATAAAAACTGGAAGAAAATGAACATAATACAAAAGTTAAAACATAAAAACCATATAAACAACACGAGATTAAAAAAAACTCATTAAAAGATCCAACAAGATGAAAATGATGTAAAAGATGAAAATGTCGATAAAGACACAAGACAAAAACAAAAGAAGCAACCAGAGGAAAACAACATAAAAAGTGGAAGAAAATGAACACAATGTAAAAGATAAAACATGACAAAACAATATAAATGACACGAGATGTAATCACCATAAAAGACACAAGATGAAAACGTTAAAGAGACAAAAATACTGAAATAGACAACAGACAAATGATACAAAAGACGCAAAAAAGCAAAAAAAGAAAAATGAACACAATGCAAAAGATAAAACAAGACAAAACGATATATAAATGACACAACATAAAACCACAATAAAAGACAGAATATGAAAATGATATAAAAGACACAACAGGATGAAAGTCCTACTAGTTGTTTTTTGTGTCTGTTTGCTGCAGATTTCGTTCTGGTCTTTCTATCTGATATTAACGTCCATCCAGGTGAAGTGCATTAAACTGTATTTTTTCCGAGTCGACGTTACGGTAATTGCTGACATATTTGGGTTTGTGTGGGTCCTGATCAGGTCCTGGAGGTGGAGTTTAGAACATTAGCGAGCGGCTCTAATCTGACGTGGAACTCACTGCTGTGTTCGTCTGAAGGTTCGAGGTCATCGGATGCTCGGCTTCTCCGCGCCTCCTGAATCGTTTCAACCTTGAACTTCAAAAAACCAGACGTGACTCGGGAGGTGAATTTCCATTTAGACCGAGGTGAATTTGCCAGTCGATATAAAGAGGCGACTGAAGCAGATAATAAACAGATTTAAAAGGGAAAAAATCTATCAGAGTAAAGTCAGAGGTCACTTTTCCACAGAGGAAGTGGAAACCGTGGAGGGCTTCGGAGACAGAGGAGGATTCAGTCGTTTATATGTTGAAGAAAAGGCCTTTTTTGGACCCGGACGGAGGCGGAGCCATGAGGACTGGGTTAACATGGAACCCAGGAACCCTCTGGTATCCAGGTGAGCATATTATACACAATAGCGCACTTCATGTTATAAAAGCTCCGATTAATTTTCACTATTTATATTAGGTCAGAATTCAAAAGTTGTTCATTTTTGCCTGATTTTTACATTTCTGATCCACCTGCTAAAATCAGCACACTGTAAACAATGTTAAATCCCTACACTAACACCGTTCTACAAAGTTAGTACAATATACACATGGACACAAAAATAATAATAATGCATATCAACCAATCATTGTAGTAAATCATTGACATATGCCAGGCTGCAAAATTTTTTTTTAAAAAGTAATAAAATTTTTATATAGCAAAATGAAAAAAACATTTTTTTGCATCAAAAAATATGGTTTGTTTACATTACAAACCCGGCATTTAAAGGGTTAAAATATGACAGTTATAAAGTATTGGATCTACTGTATAACCACATAATTTTAATAACACAACAATATTTTTGAACAATTATTTGTGTATATTTCTTTTAATTCTAATTATATTATGATAATATATTGTCTAGTACATATTCTATCTATCTATCTATCTATCTATCTATCTATCTATCTATCTATCTATCTATCTATCTATCTATCTATCTAT
>JAPQRQ010000026.1:5819076-5830109 GCA_037367365.1 Apogon talboti | reverse complement strand
GAACTAGACTGATATGTGGAACCATTTACATGTTATAAACCATCAACATATGGACCAGTAGAAGGAAAGGAACATTTTCAATGTTTAAAAAATTCATAAAAAATTAAAAAATCTAAATTTCTCAAAACTGTGAACAAACTTTGTAGACATTGTCCCAAGGAAGACGCATATAAAATGTGAAATTAATCCGAGCAGTATTTTCAGAGAATAAGATGTTTGAATAAATTTCTAATGAAGACGCCGGTGCCAATGGGAGTTTCACATCATCTATTTTTGTCGTATTTGACGCAAATTCTATGACTCAATCAAGAATAACAGAACAACCAGAATTGACCATATTGCTCTTTAAACATCAGTACCAGTTGTTTTTAACAATTATGTCTAAATATTTACTGAAAAACTGAAAAAGACAAAACTGAGAGTCATAACAGAATCAAACCCAGCGCTTACATCATCTAAAACCACTCAGTGTTTTAAGCTCGTTCTTTGGCATAAACGTCCAAACAGCTGCCATACGTCCAGGTCTGAGTCCAACCATCGCCCCAGGATCTGGCCAACACCGCCTAGTCGCCATGACAACATCACCATATCTCTTCCATTCTTCACTTAAATGACTCTGTTGTTTTACAAGACACACCATGCTGCTTACACTTGGTTTGAAATGCATCATGGGTAATCGGATCAGAAGTCAGGAGATAAAACGCAACACGACTCACACAAACCAGGACGAAACAGGAAGTAAAAGGCTGTGATTGGACGCTGTGTATGATCTGACGTTACAATCATTCTACTTCATTCTACTGATTCTGTTCAGCTGTTTTTGTTATGTATTTTACATTATTTATTCTAGTTACATAAAGATTCTCCTTTTTTATTTCACGTTGAGCAAAAAATTTTCATCTTGTGTTTTTTTTTGTTGCATCTTTTACATCTTTTCCATGTTGTTGTTGTTGTTGTTGCATTTTTTTGTGTCATTTCATATTATTGTGTCTTGTGTTTTTGTTTTGGTACATCTTTTACATTATTTTTGTCTTTTTCACGTAAAATTTTTTTGTGTTGTTTTCGTCTTTTTCTTGAAGTGTTTTCATCTTATTGTGTCTTTTGTCATTTTCATCTTGTTACAAATTTTACGCTGTTTTCTTCTTCTTGTGTCTTTTGTGATGTTTTTGTCTTGCTTTGTCTTTCACAGATAAGTCCAAACCATTAACAACCGTCTGGTTTCTTCAATTTCAACTCACGACAAAACTTCGCCTTTAAATGGTAACAAAATAATGACTTAAAATGTATCATTAGAATGATTGACAGTGTGTTTTATAACTCCATGTGTTCTGTGATTCAACCAGATTCTGTTTGTTTTTTCTACAAAGTGAAACTTTTACCTGTGACTTTAAATAAAGGTTGATTCAATAGCAGCGAATCAGAAACAGGATCAAAGAAAAAGGCGAAAAACGAGACGATCAGACACTTAAAACGGCCTCTCTATAAGTGTGTGCTGTGTGTTGTGTGTGTGTGTGTGTGTGTGTAGTGTGTGTTTCTAAGTTGGGGGTGTAACAGATGCCGGAGACTGAAGACAGCTGCACTCCAAGATACCAATTATACACACACTCTCTCTCTGTATAATCTTCAGTGTGATGGCAGTGACACCACATTATTCCACAGTCTGTAATCTGAACACACACACTGGGAGGTGGGGAGGGGGGTGCAGTTTGGGGCTTTTTCTGGGGGGTCAGACGCTCCCCGATGAGCTGCAGCCTTAAAGGAGCAGTCCAACATTAAATCAGCAGTAAATATCCTAAATTGCTGTAAATTAGATTCATTTCATTTCGGTCACAGTCGCTCGTCCACAGCTTTAATCAAACAGACGGGTCACAAATGAAACGGGGCAGGGGGTGTCTTTTCCAATGCCGCCCCCCCAATCCTGAGGTGAATGGTTTGATGAGGATGAAAACAGTGCGGGTCATACGTATGTATCCAGTCCACTCGGTTTTTCCGTGGTTCACCGTCTGTGGATTCGAGGCCGTTCTTCTTCTCAGGGTCGTCGCTCACATTCCTGCTCGTGTTTCTTTTGTGTGAATATGAAGAATTTATATTATTCTTCCACCAGGGGCTGAATTAACCAACCACTGGGCCTGAAAAGAGAATATTTTCTTTATGAAACGCTGCCGCTAGCCGTAACTGTGGCAACACTGGAGGAGGTTATAGGATGGAAGTCAGGAGTCGGTATTATTTTTTTCCATTTTTTTTTTTTTTGAGTCCAATAGAAGCAGGTACAGTTTTGACAAAGAGACACAGTGAAACACGAACATCCAGGAAATACTAGATAGGATACTATACCAGCAGTGGTTCTGCTCTCAGACTAATGCTGCCTATATGTGCTATGGGAATTATGGGAAATACTAGTTACGAACTCATAAATTTGTACATTGGTTTCTGATCTACTGTTATAAAGCCAGTAGTTTGTGGTTTATTTAAGGTTAAGTTTAACCATAACCTTATATTAATAACTTTAACTTTAGCATGGATTTGGTTGTCACCATGTTGGCTGTTTGTAGCTAGAAGTGACCATATTTGGGCAAAAGGGGTGGAACTGCAGGAGTCCAAAGCACCATGGGTGAGCTAACGCTAAGCGCTAACCTACTGACTGGGTAAAACTGTAAACTTCATAAAACAATCGCCAAACAAAGTCATTTAAGGTCTTGTTTGTGGAAACTATTGAACACAACTGAACTAAATTGATCTGTCAGGAAAAAACATGTTTTATTAAGTAAACAGACTCTCAGGAAGTCCAACTCATCAGGCATTAAAAGCTTCTGTTTGATGAACAGTCATGATACAACAAAAGTACTTGAACACACGCGCTGGCAATTTCCAATTCACAAGTGGATAGGATCATCTTCCTGATAGCACCTGAAGGCAGCACTATTTTAATTTGATATTCAGGTTTATTTAAAATGACGACGATTTAGCTAAAAGATCGCCTGATGAACTTTTGGGTTAGAATCGCAATCACAACCCGCGCTCTGAATCATAACCGTCTCCCACAGTCAAAAAGTCTAAGTCAGGTTTATAAACATATAGAAAAACTGAAATTACAGAACCTCTAAGACCCATGGTGCAACAAGGAACATAGTAGAAAATATTAAAATATAAGAAAATACCTATAAACATAAAATCTAACTAAAAACATAAAATATAACTATAAACATTCAATATAACTATAAACATAAAATATAGCTATAAACATACAATATAACTATAAACATTCAATATAACTATAAACATATAATATAAGTATTAACATACAATATAACTAAAAACATAAAATATAACTATTAACATTCAATATAACTATCAACATACAATATAACTATAAACATAAAATATAACTATAAGCATTGAATATAACTAAAAACATAAAATATAACTATTAACATACAATATAACTACAAAAATACAATATAACTATTAACATACAATATAACTAAAAACATAAAATATAACTATAAACAAACAATATAACTATAAACATTCAATATAACTATTAGCATACAATATAACTTTAAACATACAATGTAACTATTAACATGTAATATAACTAAATACATAAAATATAACTATAAACATACAATATAACTATTAACATACAATATGACCCTCTTATAATGTAGGCGAGTTACAACCAAAATATAAGTTTGTAGTTTCCTGTGGTTTCTAGAGTCTTTTCCATCATTCATTAATTTTCTGAACAGTTTAATACTGTAGTCAACTGTCAACAGTTCATCTCAGGGTTACTGTTACATCATTTTGGAACATTCTACGGCATTATTTTGACTATATAAATTAAATGAACATGAATACATCTGTAACACCTCGAAAGTGATAATAAAAACACTAAAACATATTTTCTGAGCTGTGAACTGAATCATACGACACAAATGTGATGAAATGCATCGGTGCTGATCATTTTACACAGAAAACTCAACAAATATGTAAATATATATAAATACATTCACTATATGGACAAAAGTATGTGGACATGTTGTATTCAGATGTTTCTTTTCTAACAGGGGTCTGGGATACAAAACTTTAAGGAAATATTGATGTTTATAAACTATATGGACATAAATATTGGGACACATCATGTCTACAGCTGTAAGATGTCCTGTTGATGAGGATTGGACATAGAAACATCAATATTTCCTTAAAGTTTAATGGGAGATTGTTCTTCCTCAGTGAGATGTGTAGAAAGTAGGTGGTTAGTTGTGGTAGAAAATTATCATTTACAGTCAGAGCATGAAAAATATTTTAGAAATTTAGATGTGGAACATTTAAAATCATAGTCATAGATAAAAAAAAAAAAAAATTATCAATGTTGAGAGAAATGAAGTCAAACCCATCTCTGACGCATTTTGGAAATAAAGATAACAACTGAAACCAAACACCAATGCAATGATATTTATTCCAATAAAAAACTATATTATGACATTTGTTATTATAGTTTTGTATCCCAGACCCCTGTTAGAAAAGAAACACCAGAATTCAACGTGTCCACATACTTTTGTCCATATCGTGGATGTTCTTTTAGAAGAGCTGCTGTGAAAACACAGGGATTATTTGATGTCATATTAATAATAATAATTAGTTTTCAGGCTCCAGGTTTCATGAATTAAACATTACGAAAACATTTCTTCTAATGATTTTTTCATGACTTCATCACATAAACAAAGCTCATCCAGGCTTTTATTCTGAAAGACAACGAAGAACATTATAGGGAGAAGACGGACGGACAGAGTCAGGAAGAAGGAAGGAAGAGGCAGCAGCAGCTGAGGAAATGGAACCACAGACAGTAAATACAGCTCATTCTTCGCCACAGCGGGAACTTCCTGCTTCATTACAAACAGCAGGATCAAACACACACTGTCTTGTCACATGGCAAAGTGTTTCAGCTCCATTATTTTGACTGTAAACACTGCAGTCGGTGACGCTCATGTTCCCCTCTGACTCAAATACAGACTCAGAGCGTCCATGAACGCCGGCCGGACGCTGATCTTTCACTATGTTCATTTACATTCCCTGCTTTTGTTCTGATGCTTTAGTCGACGGAGCTCATTTCAACGAAGACGCAAGAGTTCCAGGGAAAAAACAACCTCAGTTTTACTGTAGAACAGGGGGATCAAACATACGGCCCGCAGGCCAAAACTGGCCACCAAAGGATCCAATCCAGCCCATGGCATGAATGTCCCCATATCACACCATGTGCATGTGCAAATACATTATAAATATGTATAGAATATTTACATTTACATCTAAATTTACATAAATACTTCTTTTTTCTCTTTATATTTTATGTCTCACAGGTATATATTTACTGTTTCTGTCTTATCTGTCTTATCTTATGTTATCTTATTTTATCTTTTTCTTAAGAAATGTCATGTTATTCCCATTTTTAAGGATAATTTGTAGATGTAAACATTTTCATAATGTAATTTTATTTTTTCACTGTTATTATTGTACTGGTCCAGCCCAGTTGAGATCAAATTGGGCTGAGTATGGAACCTGAACACCCCTAATGTAGAACCACAGAGTTTTATGTTTCCGAGCTCATTCCAAAAATCCTCCCATGAGTAGATTTTTTTTTTAGCAGAAAAGTAAACCTGCACATTTAAAATCTGTCATGGTTGCATTTACATGCTCCTGAACAACCAAATATACAGTAACATTCAACATCTGTTCTTCTTTGTGTAGCATCATGTTGGACATCATGTGAGGAGATCCTAAAGGTGCTGGAGGGTAGAGAAAGTAAAGAAAAACAGGAAGTTGCCTGTTTGTTGGAGGAAGTGTATTTCTGTCTGAGGCTGCAGGAAAACACACACCGTCAGCTGATTAATAACCCGTTAACTCATGCTCCATCTGCGTCTTCTGCCTGGTTTCATTATTTACACACTCACGGTTGTTGTTTCCTCACAGCTTTAGTTACTGTTCACCAGAAGTGGAAAGTACTTGCATTCTGGTCGAGTATTTCCATTTTCCGCAGCTTTACAAGTTACCAGAGGTCACTAGGTAGTTAAAGTGAACATGTCAAAGGTACAAATGCATCAATAAATCTGGATTAATGAACATCAGAACCATGAGGAAAGGTGCACCCAGATTTCATTGTGAAAATGTTACATGTAGCAGAGTTAACTCACCCCATGTGTCCAGGTTTCATACAGTGCATTTGCAGCGCAGTTTTAAACAAATTTGCCAACATTATCCCCTCGATCTAATGTCAAGGCTCTACTGCTAAAGCACCACTTACAGATTAATGACTGAGCCTAATTAAAGATGGAAAAATGCTCCTTACTACACGCTTGTCATCCCTCTCATCAGCTCTTCTGAAGGGCTTCAGTTTGCTCTTTCAGTGAATGAACCTCAATCTGCAGTAAACCATAACATGAGCATCAGGAATTTAAAAAAAAAAACAGTTTTAGGACCTTATCTAGCATAACCTCTATAGTTTCAACCAGTATATAGGAAGAATAAATACGCAGAAGACACAAAACATGTTGTAAATCCCATATATGAACTCGTACAGAACTAAAACTCTTCGTGTTTGGTGAAACATGGCAGAAATTTGCAGTGAAATTTTTACTCCATTAATTAAAGACAGGGTTCCAAGATTACTACAAATTACCAAAGGTCACTAAGTAGTAAAGTAGTTCTATGTAGTATTAATATTCCAAATGCTCACCAGCATGTATGAAGTTCAGAACACACTAAGGACCAAACCACCAACAAACCAACCCTATGTATCCACAGACTGAATCAGTCACTGAATAAAGGTTAAAGGTCATTGTTTACACACATCTGTATTATGGAATCATCGTTTTCTTCAAAAACTAAAGCTCATAGACTTTTGTTTTTACAGTCAATCAAAATAACACTGTGTCTTATAATCTTCATGCTTCATCAGCTGATAGTTTACATTATAGCTCTGTTAGCTTAGCTCTGTGTTTAAACAGAAAACAGCCACAGTAAAACCACCACAGTTGTTGTCAACAGCTGCACTAAAGATCAGTTTAATCAACAAACGGCAGTTTAGCAGCAATAAGAACATTCCCTTACAACTTTATACCTTCATAAGCCTCAGAATCAAACTCACCCGTATAGAAGAAATGCTGACGTTTAACCATTAAACTCCATTCTTTACATTTACAGCTGAGTCCAGTGGAGAAAACAATGACTCTATTTTTATCACTTCTTTTCTTTGACTCTAAAACTTGTTTCTTTCTGGTTCTCATCCCTAACTTGGCTATGGGATCAGTTTTCCTCACCATGGAAGACCAGCAGAGTGACTCACTACTCCCTCAAGTGGTCACATAAATCCACTGACCCCTCACTGGAAATAAATTCAGTTCATATCTTTAATCCAATACATTGGCATCTTCACAGTCCTTTGTTCTAAACACTAGAATGAATTAAAGAAATAAAAAGAATTGCTAACCTATATAAGAAAACAGCAAAATGAACATAATCGAGCTAATATAATGAGAATTTTAGCTAATTTTTTAACTATTTAAAAGATGAAATACTACATATAGACTCTTAGAGCTCAACAGACTCTTTAAAATCCTCTCAAATTCACTGGAAAATGGAAAGCTGAAAGCCGGCCTGTTTTTCCTGTGAAAGTGACTTCAGAGACACTACAAACACACTGTGATCTTATAGAGCAGTGGTCCAACCCCCACAGGCCTCTGGTCAGATCAAGTATCCCTTTACAGACCCCTTTCAAATCTGGTAATGATGTAAAATAGGACGGGGCGATCTGGGCAACAGACTACATGATGATCTTTTGAGGTTGAATCACGATCTATGACCTGAATCAGAATGTTCCTCGACTCGTATAAAATGTAGATGAATCACAGAGCTCCTACAGGTTCTGTGTGATGGGTTTTGTGTTGTTTTTTGACTGATAAACCTGTATTTTTGCATCATTTTGGATTCATACTGCTGCAATACTTGCACAACAGGTCGATTTAACCTTAACCCTTTAAGGACTACCATTATAACCACCTGCCTAGATTTTCTTATGTTGTTTTTACAGTAGAAGTGTCAGAAAGTTTCTTTTTTGCATCTTTTTTTTTTAGGAAGAACTTAACTTTCAATATCTGGCCTTTGAATATCATCATTAGTATTTGTAATAAATGTTTAAAACTGTGTAATAACAACAAGTACAAAAAAATTATCATATATTTATTATGAAAAACAATTGTAAATGTTCAGAATGAAACTTAGAAATGAACTTTCAACTATTTTCCATGTGTTCATCCATTTTAGTTTGTCTAGACCATTGTGTGTCCATGTTCTTCTTATTATTTTTGGTTCTTTCTAGTCATTTTAATCCTGTGTAATAGTCTGTGTTCACTTTCTGTCTAGTTGTAGACAGAGCCCCTCATTTCACTGACAAAAACATCCATCATCTGATTCAAATAGAGATGCTGCATCTCTTTCTGTTAGCTCTCTGCATATATATTCACATATGTACATAAATATACATGCATTTCTATAATATTCACAGCTAAAATAGAAAAGAACTATACAATACCAGAAAAATACAGATAAAAACAGTAGAAAAAAGGCAAAAAAACCCAGAAAAAATTGGCAAAAAAATGGCAAAACACACTAGTAGAATGCTCCAAAACGGCAAAAATAAGGTTTGTTTACATTACTAAGATAGCATTTAAAGGGTTAAAATATGACAGTTATTGAGTATTTGGTATTTTTGTTTATGGCTCAAGTTGATGAAATAAAATAAAATACCAAAAAGTTAAAAACAAAGTGTATGAAAAATATTGTGACATTACTACGGCGCTGTGCAGATTATGCGTGTTTGGTGTTTAAAGGGATCTAATGGATACCAGAGGGATACGTCCAACACCTACACGCCTTCATCATGCATCTACATCTACATGAAATTACATTTCCATTTCTAACTAGTTTTACATTCCTTCAACTGAAACATGCTGTTACTCTGCTCCATCTGACTCACAACAGCTTGGACATTTAGTAAAGACGCGCCTGACAGCAGATTGTAATCCTATTTGGTTGGGTTTCCTTCGTAACAGATGCACGTCGCGGATCATTTTACAGTTTTATCAAGTCTCGTTCGGAAGTACCTTCAGGCAACGGCAGAAGCAGCCCCTGGGGTCCATGTACCGCTGGGTGGGAAATATATTATCATCATGTTATAGAATCTGATGGAGTGGTGTGGATTCCTGTATGAAGTAGTTAGTAATACACATGAACGCAGCAGGAAACACCACCAGACATGTCAGATATAACAGTAAAACACTGACAGGAACCATTTTACTGAACAAGCAATACTTTGAATTTTCATGCTTTTAATATAACTGCCTGAAAATACTACGACTCAGAGTTTTTTTATCATAACTTTTCCTTGTGGAGTATTTCCACTGTGACCTGCTTTAAATACATGATCTAAACCAGGAGTGTCAAACTCATTTTAATTCAGGGGTCACATTCAGACCAATACGATCCCAAATGGACCAGACCACTAAAAGAATACGCATAATAAATTATAAATAAGACAACTCCAAATCTTTCTCTTTGTTTTAGTTAGAAAATGAAAATGTTTACATTTACAAACTATCCTTTCACAAAAGAATGACAATAACTTGAACAACCTGAAATGTCTTTTAAAAAAAAAGTGACTAGTAATGTCTTCTGTATAATTTTTGCATATTACAAATTAATCCCACGGGCTGGACTGGACTCTTTGGTGGGCCGATTTTGGCCCACGGGCCGTATGTTTGACACCCCTGATCTGATGCGTTCAGGTTCATCTGCTGTTTGTTTCAGATTGGTTTGGTTTCTGCTCCTCAGACTGGTTCAGGTTGTGTTTATGCTTCTGGTTCAGGTTCAGTGTTCCATGATGTGTTTCTGCTGACTGTTTCAGACTCACTGTGATGCGTTCAGGTTCATGTGCTGTTTGTTTCAGCCTGGTGTGTTTCTGTATACCGTTTCAGACTCACTGTGATGCATTCGGGTTCATGTGCTGTTTGTTTCCGCCTGCATTCATTCCTGCTCCTCAGACCCAGGTGCAGGTTCTGGTTCTAGTTCAGGTTCAGTGTTCCACGGTGTGTTTCTGCTGACTGTTTCAGACTCACTGTGATACGTTCGAGTTCTTCAGGCGTTCTTTAACTTCAAACAGAATTTTTCATCACACAGCCAATTATAAACACACACACACCGACATGTATTACCATCATTGTGAGGTCCCTCACTTCTAGCCGTCAGCTACACTCCTCATCACCATGGTAACCAAGACTATCAGAGGAACAGGCCTGACTTTAACATCACCATGGTAACCATCTGGACCATCAGAGGGGCACACCTAACTCTTACTAGACAACGATAACCCGGACCATCGGAGTACGTAAACATGAGGAACGATGACCGTAAGACTGAACACAACTCACGCAGACTCAGATCTGAACCTCCGTCCAACAGTCGACACATTTACAGACTGGATGTTCTGTCTGTGGATGAACAAATCCAACCACAACTGCCTGGCACCTGTTCTGGTACCAGTACAAATATGAATATCACCTCCTGCAGATCAGGGGTGTCAAACAAGTGGCCTGTGGCCCAAAACTGGCCCGCCAAAGGATCCAATCCAGCCCACAGGATGAATTTTCAAATTGCAAGAATTATATTGAAGATATGAACAATGTTGTCAATGGTGTCCAACTCGTTTTAGTTCAGGTTCCACATACAGACCAATATGATCTCTAGTAAAATAATAAGAATAATAACCTACAAATAATGACAACTATGAATTTTATTCTTGGTTTAATGTTAAAAAAAAGTCACATCACACAATAAAAATGTTTACATTTAAAAATCATCCTTTCACAAAAAATTTAAATGATCTGCACAAATATGAACAATTTGAAACGTCTTAAGGAAAATACTGTAAGTGCAATTTTAATAATATTCTGCCTGTTACTAAACATTTTGTGCATTTGTAGATC
>JAPQRQ010000026.1:5794684-5805386 GCA_037367365.1 Apogon talboti | reverse complement strand
TGATATGTGGAACCATTTACATGTTATAAACCATCAACATATGGACCAGTAGAAGGAAAGGAACATTTAGAATATTTTAAAAATTCGTAAAAAATTCAAAAATCTAAATTTCTCAAAACCTTGAACAAACTTTGTAGACACTGTCCCAATGAAGAGACATAAAAGCTTTTAAATGAATCTGACAAGTAGTTTCAGAGAAGAAGATTGTTGAAATTTAGACATTGGTGACCTTGAGTTTGACCTTTCAAGGTCAATCAAGGTCAAAGGTCATGGACCCAAATGAAAGTCCATATATGGCTTCCTATCAGTGATCAATAGGAACAAGATTGATATCTGGAACCATTTACATGTTATAAACCAACAAAATGGAAAACAATGTTTCTCCGAAGTGTGTAAAAAATGCACATGGACACATTTTAGCATTTAACATCTGACATAGCACAAAAAACAATATTAACCAGTGTTGCTGTTGACCATTGAGATATGCCAGGTTGAGAAACTTTACATTTTATATAGTATATGGGGGGAAAACATTTTTGTATCAAAATACGGTTTGACATTTTTTTGACATTACTACTGCACTGTGCAGATGACACACATTTGGTGATTAAAGGATGTCTATGGACGGAATACCACAGGGTTAAATGTGTAATTGTATCTATGTGTATGTATAAAAAACCCCAAAAGAGTTCGAAAAAACCCCCCAAAAAACTACTGTTATACATGAAGTCATGAAAGGATTTACAGTCGAATCTCAAATAGTAGAAAACAATGTGGAGACAGCGTTGGTTTATTAAATTTCTGTCCATTTTCATGCAGGAGAATGGACGTGACGTTCATGATTCTGCAAAGCAAATGCACTCGGCTGCAATAATTGATAATGTGATTATGTAATAAGTGTAACAGGCTTACAGGTATTATGAGACGAACCAGGACCAACTGATTAACACAGTCACTTAAGCACATTCACGTCTGTCTGCAACACACACACACTGACGTCTCCATTCACACTTCAATCATCATTTTAGTTCATTTATGGACGCTTGTCTTTCCCAAACTGTCACCGAGACATCTACGCTGGGTCGCCAATGAAACCAGAATGAAACCGTAACCATGGTAACAATCAGGGTATAATGTTATACCTTAGTGCTATCATTTTCCAGCCGTGATTATTGCAGTTTACTTTACATTATATCAGCTGTTATTATTATAACATATCACTTTGTATCATTAAATAAAGCACAATGTAAAGTCATAAATAAAATGTAATAAAACTAAATGTTTGAGTATTTTTCTTCTGCTACATTTGTGAAATAATCTGCAGGTTTTGACCATAAACAGGATCATAACACTACAGTTAACTGTCTTGATGTCATTTCCATCTAAAATGATGCTCATTTTCTGTATTTTAATTCAATGTGTTGAAATAAAGGAAAAGAACTGAACTACGTATGTGTTTTATCTTGTGTTTTTACTTGTTTTCATCTATTTATGTCAAATAACAATTTTTTTTCAACTTTCACTCAGGACCAAAAGTCATCCATTAAAACTGAGAGAAATGATCTGACATTTATCATATTACTCATTGATATATGAATACGTAAATATAAATATATGTAAAGGAGTCCACATTCTGTTTTGCGCCTCTTTTCTGTTTGTTTCGGTTGTTTTCTGCTCGATTTTCTTTCTTCTCATCAAATGGATCTAAAACATCATCACACATGGTTTGGATGTGGGGAAAAATCAGTACAAATGTCAATGTTTTTACCTGTAATATATATATGCTGTATATGTTTTCAATAACTAGTACATAAAACTAAGTTATTTTATTAAATGTACACATCTTCAGAACAGCTGTAAAAATGGTCAGGAACGCTCATTTATGCAGTTACCGTCCTCCTGAGTCAGAGATAAAGTTGATTTTCAATATTTTTCTGTTTCTAAGACTGTCATCCTGGAAGAAAACATTGTAGGAGGTGCAGCTTTAATCTAAAATATTACAAATTGCCCCTTTAAAGTGACAGAATCCAACACAGCTGCACAATTCAAACAATAAGAATGGATGTTTTGCTGGTTTACTTCATTCTATTCATGTATATTTCGATGCTTTTATCTGACATTTGCACATGTCAAATGCATGTTTAAAGAATATAAACAATATTTGCACATTCATTGTGCCATTGTGACAGCATTTTTGCACAATTAATAGAGTTTGATATTGTTTATTACTCTCTACCCTTTTATACATCATATTCGCTTTATCGTATTTATTTTTCAATGCTCAGAGTTGAGTTTATTCCTTTATTAGTCTAGTTTAGTTGTCATTTCAGTTCCACTGGGTTAAACCTGAATCTTGAATCTAAACATGTTTCATCTTTATAATAGTCTTTATCGTTCTACTTGTGTTCGTCTGAAGTGTACTGACCATAAATAACAATAATTCAACTTTCACTTCAGAGCCAAAATCAGCCTTTAAACCTTTATCGACTAATACTTTTTTCTCATGATGACATTTTCTCTGATATCGCCCATCCCTTCCTTCACAGTAACCGTTCGCTGACTCATCTTCATGTGAATGAAACAAAACTGGAAACAAAGTGGATCCAGAGAATCCACTGATAAACAGTCAGTCTGTGTAGTGTGTATGTGATTAACAGCAGAGCGCCGCCGGGGCCCCTAAGGGCCACACACTGACGAATACACACAAGAAACTGTTTTATAGAGAAAAATGACTGCAAACCGGTTCATCAGCTCTACTCTCAGTGTATGTGTGTGTGTGTGTGTGTGTGTTGGTTGTGTCCTTATGTTTATTGTGTTTTGTTTGTGTTCTCAAACTGTCACGTGATGTGGGCTCCCCTTATGTAATGTCAGCAGAGGTGACTTCTAAACCCACTTCC
Source organism: Apogon talboti (assembly GCA_037367365.1). Taxonomy (NCBI): domain Eukaryota; kingdom Metazoa; phylum Chordata; class Actinopteri; order Kurtiformes; family Apogonidae; genus Apogon; species Apogon talboti. Next base: position 5,802,489 of record JAPQRQ010000026.1, on the reverse strand, counting down.
AAAAGCTCCACGGCAGTGTGTGTTTGTGTGTCAGTGTGTGTATGTGTGTGTCTCAGTGTGTGTGTCTCTGTGTGTGTTTGTGTTGGAATGTCAGCTATTCAGTGTGCCGCTGCGGGCCGAGCCGTGCCGTGCCAGGACAGGCTGAGAGTAGCTTCACACACACTGACAGTCACACAGAGAATGAAAACAGTAATAAAACAGATCCAGTGTTCGTCGCCTTGAACTGATCTCAGCTGTTTTCCAGAACAAGAACGGAACCCCGACATGAAAACAACAACTTTTAAAGTCTGTGCGTCCAGTTTGCAGCGCTCTACGTTTTACAACAGTGTAAAATAAAATCAGAAAAACAGACACTAAAAGTTGGCGTTAACATGAAGTTTTTACGCCGAATTAAAGTGCGCTTCATTTTCTTTCTGAGGATGCTTGAATCATTGTCAAAAGCTTCACCGTGTTGAAGATATATCAGTTTTTCTTAAATCGTCCGCTTGGTTAACAGGGTTCGGCGCCCGGCTGTCAGACACGCCTGACGCGGACACACGCTCCTTCCTTCCTGCAGCTCGGGACAAGTTGGAGGCCAGAAAACCGGGACACCGTGACCCGGGTGGGACTCACCTGAACTCGGCGTGCTGCTCCGCGGTCCTCTGGAGTCCGAGCCGCCCGGAGGAACTTCCAGAAACCCGCCGCGACTCCAGCAGAGACGGAGACCTTCGATAAACGCACTGACAGCCGCACAACAGGTCCGACGCAGACCCCGCCCCACCGCGCTGCGCCGGCGGGGAGCCTCCTCTGACGCACCGGCGGATGGGGGGGGAATGGAACCGGCAACCTGCAGCAGGGTCACGGCCTGGCTCAGGGGTCCAACCGGGTCAGGAGGACACTGGAGGGACGAGGAGGGTGGACGGTCCGGGACCAGTGGAAAACCCAGACATGTTCACATTCTATTTACTCTATTTCTGTGTCTTCTACATTTATTTACACACAATGACCCTGTATTTTTTTTTATTATTTTGCTGCTCCTACCTTCCAACTTTCGCTCAACTTTTTTAGTGTAGAAATTATTCTTTCTTACCATAATTTTTTGTTTTTTCAAAAGACTAGTTATCTTATCTAACTTGTCTTATCTTAACTTACCCTATATTAAACTTGTCTTATCTTGTCTTAATTTGTCTTAGCATATCTTGAATTATATTGTCTTATCTTAAACTTGTCTTATTTTGCATTGTTTTGTCATATTGTATCTTGTGTTTTATTGTTCTGTATTGTGTCTTGTCTTATCTCTCCTCATTTTAACATTTTTCCTGCTCTGTAAATAATAATTTTCTTTCACAACTAACTGTCTACTTTCTTCACATGTCACCCATTAAACTTATAAATATTGACGCTTTTATCTTAGATCCTCATGAACAGGACATCTTAAAGCTGTAGACATGTGTCCCAATATTAATGTCCACATAGTTTATAAATGTCAATATTTAATATAATTATTTATTATATTTCAATATCAGAGCATGAAAAAATATTTTATATATGTAGAGGTAGAACATTTAAAATCATAGTCAGATTTAAAAAAAAAAAAAAAAATCAATGATGAGAGAAATGAAGTCCAAACCATTTCTGAGGCATTTTGGAAACAAAGATAACAACCGAACCCAAACTAACCAATGCAATTTTATTTATCCCAGTATAAAACTATATTATGACATTTGTCATTAATGTTTTGTATCCCAGACCACTGTTAGAAAAGAAACACCTGGATTCAACGTGTCCAAATACTTTTGTCCACATACTTTATAATCTCCTCTGCTTTTGCCTACGTTTCCATAAAACCTGTAGATCACATGTGAAGCTGTGACTCCGGTCGTTGCTGTTTTTTTTTTTTTTTTAATTCCTCCTGTTATTACCTTCATGTGTTGGTTTCAGTATTATTGCGTTGGGTGTGATGGAGCTCATCTCTAATAAAATCCCCCTCGTCGTTCTCCTGCAGGATCTGCATTATGAATGTGGGCGATCCGTTCACACTGAGGAGAATTCTGCACCGTTCTGCTCAAACATCGACATGTTATCAGGATAAAAACTTTCAGATGATTTGGAGCCAACAGTCACCACGATGACTGTCAACTCTTAGTGCAGAGTTAGATGGACAGTTTTGGTTTTAGTTTATTTGTAAAAAACATACCAAGACCAAACACTGTAAAAGATCTAAGATAATAGTTAATTTTATTCTAATTGAATGTTCTGTATGATGAATGTGTTGAGTTTCATAAAACTGGTCATCAATTATTTTGAAATTATTTTCCTCAGAGATTAAATACGCTAAATGTTCTGTATTTTAATCAGATTAACAGTAAAACTAATGACCACTGCTGGTTTGCTGATGTTTTCAAGGTCTCTGATAAAAGTTATTCCGCATATATACTGGTTTATATCTGATCATTTATCAAACAGACATTAGTACTATAATGCGTTTAACCCTTAGGATCTAAACATGACTTATTTTAATACATTATTTTATTTATTTTATTACAAATATGTGGGATTCATTTTAAGGTGAAATTCTTGGAACGCATCAGAATTTCTACATTAGGAGAAAATCTTTGTCTCTTTGGAGTTTAATTAATGTTTTCTTCTTATTAACCTATAAAAAGTGTTCTAAATCAAGTCCTTTTGTTGAAATTTAATTGAATAAAAAGTAGAAACTTGACAGTGGAGCGTTTTCAGACTCCACAAACACTCGACTCCATCGTGTTTGTCAAAGTCAAGGACAAACAACCGGCACGCAACAAAAAAAAAAAAACATCACACTTCTGGTACCTGTTAAGGAGGATTTCATCGCCTACTGCTGAAAAGGAACACGACAAAATACAGCCATTAATAATAAAATTTATTTTTCTACAATCCAGCATCTTCATCCTCTTGACATCATCATCATCATCATCATCGCTCTGTAATAAAACATGTTAAACGTCTAAAATATAATCTGGTGTTAAACTCTTCAGCAGCATCAATTCATACGCTGGTTCTATATAATAATGACCTGTGAAAACTAGATTAGAACAAACATCAGATTGTACAAAACAAGACAAGACTCAGATTGGCACAACAAAAGAATAATCCTCAGTCTGACCTTTGACCCCTGGGCTGATGGGTTCAGTTTGGGTCATGTGACCCAGACGAAGCAGCTCAGGCTCCTTTTATTTCAGACTCAACGTGGCGATTAATCACATTTACTTCTAAATATCATCCTTAAGGCGTATTATTATTATTATCATCACATATTTATCTCGTATCATATAAAATTGATCTGACTTTGGGTTTTTATGTCTATGTTCACTCTCTGACCCTGTTTCAGGTCTTTACACATTAAGACACGTTTTATTCATTACATTTTTTCAATCAATTATAGATGTGAAGGAACAGAAAACACCAAAATATTAATGGGCCATTTTAATTTTATACTTTTATGTTGTTTATTGGTGTCTGAAGGCCTTTACGTTTGATTCTAAAACACATTTTGGGCGATCAGGCCATGAGACGATGACACTAAATATAATAAGAAACGGCCAATCAGGTGTCCAGTGGGTCTGGGATGCATCAGGGCGTGTTAACTGTCGTTTCTTTCTACTGGTTTTATCTGACTAACAGTATTAGACCATTTAAGGCGAAAGTAAACCACTCATATCTTCTCTTCCATTCACTGCGTGACGTTTTCGGGGTTTTAAATCCATAGTCATGTTGTGATTCATGTGGTCTGTAGATGTTTGAGCCCAGGTGTTTCCACAGAGAGAGGGGGTTAAATATGTGATTCACATATTTAATTATTGATCTGTGGCAGAAGCAACACGGCACCTCCATAACAGTGATATATTGGCTTTGATTTTCCACGGTGGATGGAAAATGGCATTGTATTTATCTTAGAGGTTTTTCTCATTTCATTTTTTTCTTTTGTTGAGCCGAAGGAAACTTCAATTATTGACAGTTTTCATCTGAATCGGCATTTATGCTTGTTTTTTTCATTTGGACAGAGAGGAGAAAGCTGCAGAAGGAAGTGTTATCAAGTTGTGATATTTTTTCCCCTGATTTTTGCCTTCATCAGCTTTTTCACTATAATTTTCCACTCATCTGTATTTAAAGCATTGACAGAAAATTTCAAGACATGTTTGAGGTGAGTAGAACTTGGGATGAAAACAGTATCTTTGTATTGATTAAATGTAACTTGTCGGGTTACATGGGCCGATCACTGTATATTTACTGACCCCTCCTCTCCAAAACTCAGGAGTCTCTGGTCTGTGATGTCATTGGTGAAATAAGAACCGATGCATCCACCGTCTTTGCATCATCATCTGTTCGTGCAGAGTCTGATTTACGGATATTGCGAAAACACAGCAATGTTGATTTTTGACCTTTGACAAATAAAATCTATCAGGTTTATCGTTGAGTCAAAGTGGTCACTGAGTTCAATCTGCAGTCGTGTCCTGTTCCTGAGGTATCAAGGTTCAAACATAACTAATGGAGCTTCTTTAACAAATGTTTTGAATAGTAAACGGAGTCTGAAAAGGACCATCTATGGTGAAACCCCAGTTTCATCTTCAACTGTTCTCGCCTAAAGGTGTGTTTGACAAAAGGCCGAGGGTTTGTTCCATTTGTTTGGACTGAACATCCTGGGACGGAGTCGTTTCTGTTCAAATACTTCACTGTCAGTACTCAGGTAACTCTGAGCTCAGTTTGGGTCTGTTCATACCTGACGCTGCTGACGTGTGCACTTCTACAATTATTTTCTGTTAATGGAGAACTGCTCAAACGCGCCTGTGATTGAAGTGGACTGATAAGTGTCAGTCATGTGACGAGGACAAGGCAGAGGAGTGGACAGAGAGAGGATGGTGTTAGAGACTGGACTGATGATTTGGGTTTGAGTGACGTCATGAACAGGTCTGACAATTTCTGTGTGTATCCGCCTTTATCGACCAACAGATGAAGATAAAGAAACCTCATTATTATTTAGAAAAATGACTGTTCAAGTTACAAACATTAACCCTTATTCACTCCTCATGCATTTTTGTATATTTTTTTCTTTTTTTCCATTTGTTGATCAGTTTGTCTGTGTTGCAGCTTTTAACATAAAATTTGGCAAGAATTTCTTTTTATTTATATTTTTGAAATCCAGTGTCTTTTACTCGGACATGTGTTTTATACTCCATGATGAATTTTGCACCCTCTGGTTACATTTGTGACAAAAGTGTAGACACACGCGCACACACACACAAAATAAACTGCTATAAAATCATACAGCAATTGTTGTTGTTGTTTTTTTGCTTTTTCCATAAATTTCTCAAACAACTTGCTCTAAACTACCAAACATTCAACAATTTACAGGATTTTAACCCTTTAAATGCCAATTATCTGAATTATGAATGATGAATTCATTATTAATTATTATTATATACTATTGATTTTTAATTTAGTTTTTTGCAATTAAAAAAACCCCACACATTTTTAAAAATATTTTCTATATAATAAATAGATTAATAATATATTATAAACTATACATTTTTTATTTTGCTGGGTTTTTTGTGATAAATTCAGAATTCAAATAATTAAACTGGCATTTAAAGGGTTAAAATCCTGAAAATTGTTGAATGTTTGGTAGTTCTGAGCAGAGCTGAAGTTTGTTTAAGAGATTTATGGAAAAATTAAATAAAATAAAAAATATTGACGTATGATGATTTTAAAGCAGTATTTTTGTGTTGTACATTTCTGCCACTAAGGTAACCAGAGGGTAGTAAATGTGAGGAGGACATAAGGGTTAACCTTAAGGCTTAATCTGCTGATGGTCACCTTTACTTTACACAGTTGTAAATGAAAAAAACTGCATGTTTTTGTCAATATGTGAGAAAGAAATTTAACTACATGATCCGACCTCCAGTGGTGGAAACAGAACCCTGAAAATGTTGACCTTTTTTTCCCCTCCAAAACATGCATTCATCTGATGAAAACATGCAGACGGTTGATCTACTGTTTTTAATTCACTTTAACTTTAATATTTCCTTAATGAGCAGGAACGGCCTCGTGCATTCAACAATCACAGCTGAAATAGGCTTAACTCTCCTATTTACAGCTCTATTCTACGGTGTATAGAGCAGAAAGATGACTTGGTAGATAGTTCATTAGTTTTACAGGTGTTTTAATAACATAAAAAATAAACACTGATGAATCCTCTTAAATATGACAAGTGTTCTCATAACTCAAATATCATCCACTTTCCTTTTAATCAGGGTAAAATCTTAAACTGAAGTTGCAGCGTTAAAAGAGTCGTCATTAAGTCTAGAATGAAAAGGTTGCATTTTTTCACAAGAAATTATTCCCTCATTTGCCCATATTTTTACATTTTTGTACTTAATCACTTATGAGACCGACTTCATGTGTGTTTGTAAAAAATCCTCTTTTCGGTCCTAATCCTTTTTCCACCACTGAATGTGTTTAAATATTCACCAGTTTAATTTGATTCTGGGTAAATTCTTCATTTTAATCTGAATATGTTGGACTGTTAAAGGGTCGACAATAACTTTTTAACAAACTATCCTCCAACTATCCCATAGTTTTGTCCTTAATCATATTTATAAGACAGACTTAATGTGTTGATTTGTTCCTCTTTATCAGTGTGAATGATGTGTTTACAGCTACTTACAGACTTATTTATTCATGTTTTCATTATTGGGTTGTTTGTTTGACCCATTTTCCTTTACGTCTTCATGAATATTATCCACTTTTATCAAGCATCTGCACTCAAAAGGCTCTTAGGCTTCTATTCACCTGTGTTTCTATGAGAAAAGTGTTTGATCCATTGTGTGTACTTGATGATAAATGATAATGAAAATGAAAAGTTAGCATTTTTCTTAAAAAATTATGTCATGTTGTAATAATTTTGGCCACCACTGTATGTAGCATCATATTCTTTTACATTCTATCAAACAGATGGAAATAGGACGCATCTATGTGTCGCTGTATATGTAAGTTTGATGCATTGAATCAGTACAGTACTGATTCAATGCACTACAGGACAGCAGTCTCATGGACAGTAGTCTCATGGATGGTAGTCTGCTGGACAGTAGTCTAATGGACAGTTGTCTCCTGGACAGTAGTCTCATGGACAGTAGTCTCATGGACACTTGTCTCATAGACAGTAGTCTCATAGACAGTAGTCTCATAGAGAGTTGTCTCATGGACAGTTGTCCTAACAGACTGATCAGCTGATTCCTGCAGGTTCAACTCCAGCGTTAATAAATCTGTTTCTGTTTCCGTCCTAACTTTTACAAACTCATCTGTGTTTCCAAACCCACTCTGACCTTATCTCTGTCCACGCTCCTCGTCTCTGCCTCAGTCTTCTGCCTTTTCCTGTGGAGCCTCGCGAGTCTGATCTGACGGTGATGTCACATAGAAAACCTAAAAAAACATCTTCACAGTTTTGCAGATAAAATCCAACCGAGGTTTAAACAGTGCGTCTCCATGGTAACCGGTAAAATCCGAGCAGATTTCTTCCATCAGAAGTTAAAACTCAGGGGAGTCACACTCTTCTTTATCAGTCCGTCACTCCTCCTCCTCCTCCTCCTCCTCCTCCTCCTCCTCTCTCTTCATCCCCCTCTCCTCCTCCACCGCCGTCCTCCCCCTCCCTCTCCCCCAGGAGGACACACAGCTCCGCCAAACGCTGCTGCATCTTAGGAATCCCAGAGAGTTGACTCTCCAAACGCTGTTTCTCCTCCTGAGGAGAGGAGAGGAGAGGAGAGGAGAGGAGAGGAGAGGAGAGGAGAGGA
>JAPQRQ010000026.1:5687514-5698398 GCA_037367365.1 Apogon talboti | reverse complement strand
AAATGAACAAAAATAAAAAAAAAATTTACAAAAAGAATAAATCAATTTTTGAATAAATCAATTTTGTTTACAATTTTACAAAAATTAATAATAAATCAACAAAATAATAATCATCTTCTACATTTACCATTAAAACCCATGATAGATTTTGCTATAATAAAAGTAGCATTTAGTCTTTATGGGTTATGATTATAACAGTATTCTGACCACATGTATTTTAATACAAGTCAGAAATGTTCCCGTGGTCTGGGTTTCAGTTGATCAGACACGACGTGGTCAGATATCAGGATGTCCTCCTACATACAGCCACATGGACTGATCTGCTCGTGTTGTCAAGTGGAGACTCTGATCCGAATCACATCCTTGACAGATCGCAACAGATGTCTGAGTAAGAGGGTCAAAGGTCAAGGCACAGTTTTATAACAAGCCCAGTTCTATGTAAAAACAGCCCGAACCCAAAGCTCCACATGACCTGGATATCCCTGGTACTGTCTCCTCACATCCTCCTTCTGTTTTTTACCATGTTTCATGTAAACTTTTATGTTCTTAGTCTATTTTATAGAATAAAAACATATTTTATATACTAAAAACAGTATAAAGTCTTCTAACATTTTGATCTCTTCAATCTCAGCAGTAACTTCTTAACCCTTTAACCTCTGAGACATGATTTCTGTTATGAATTGTGGTCTGTTTCAGGTTCATAAAAGCTGCTGTGAGTATGTGCTTGTGTTCCTTTACTTCAGTGGTTTTGTTTTACTGTGTGTTTTAGGTCAAAACAGGGTGGAATAATAGAAAAAGACAAAGAGAGGAATTGAAGTTTGACAGGTTTGGACTAAATAAGGCACTCAGAATGCACATCAATAAGAGATTTAGGATGTTGAACATCAACTGTGAACTGGAACACTGAACAACAAGGATTTGAATTTGGGCCCAGTAGTTTTTGTTTTGGGCTCTTTTTTTAATAAATCAATCCAACTGCTTTTTGACACCTGTTGGACTCCTTAAAGCAGTTCCACGGTCAAAACTCAGTAAAAACAATAAAGGAGAATCACCACAACACTGGAAACAACATAAAACAAAAAACCACAAGGAAAATGGTGTAAAAAAAAAAAAGAAAGGGAAAACCGTCTGTTTTTATAGCGAGTTGGTCTCATTCAGTGTTCTGTGTTTTACTCCCCATTCTACAGGCGGTGGAGGGTGCACTGAGCATGCTCAGATGTCAATGGAAAGAACAAGGTCTGTTCTATCAGCACGGTTTGAAATTTTTCCTATTGAGCAAACAGTTGAATTTTTGTTAATATTTAAAACAAATCATACACTCAGAACGCTCACCGATGACACGTCAGGGGTTAAAGAGTAAAGGCAATTATAAATAAATGAATAAAAAGAGCTAGTCCCTGATGTGCTCACAGATAATGAAGTGTTTAGAGACAAAAAAAATAAAAACAAGGAAAGTCTGTGATTCATCAGGATGGAAGGTGGATGCAGACAGTAAACTACAGAGGAGTATCATTAAAGTAGAAGAAAGAAGATAAATGTAATACAAATGTGAGTAAACGAACAGAGATGTTCCACAGAGACACATCGCATCCCATCATGCACTGCTGATTCTGACTTTGGCTACAGACTGTCAGATGTTTCATTCTGATCCAAACCAGCTAGTGCAGAACAAAGAGTCTGGATCCGGTTGAGTCCAGATCAAACAGAACCATGACTCAGTTCATTCAGAGTGAAAACAGGTTCAGACGTTTCAGACCAAGAGAAAATTACACAAATATAAAAAACAACAGATGAAGCAAAACAAACTGGATAAAACTAAAAATGCAAATGAATGCTGGATAATAAACCAATCAGTGTCAAGTGTAGGACGCCTACATCAGGGATGTTAAATATATGGTCCGTGGGCCAAAAGCGGACTGTAAAGGATGTTTAACTGGTTTTAATTCAGGTTCCACATTCAGACCAATATGATCTAAAGTAAAATAATAACATATGAACCTATAAATAATGACTCCTAATTTTCTTGTTGGTTTAATGGAAAAAAAATATTACATTATGCCTATAAATAATGACCATTTAAAGTCCATTTTTTGTCTGTGTTTTAGTGAGAACAAATAACATAAAATTATGAAAATATTAACATTTATAAACTATCCTTTAACACTAAAATGTGAATAACCTGAACAAATGTGAACAACCTGAAATGTCTACAGAAAATTAAGTATAATTTTAACAATATTTTGTCTTTTACTAAATGTTTTGTGCCTTTTGTAGATCTGATCTGTAATACACATGTATAAATGATAAGTTAAAGCATAATATTATTAAAATTGCACTTATTTTTTTCAGGTTATTCATGTCTTTTTTGTTTGGATAGTTTGTAAATGTAAATATTTTCATAATTTAATGTTATTTTTATGCACATGTGACAATCAGGGGTCAAAAACCATTAGTATTTGTCTGATAAGAGAAAAAAGTTAACATTAAGGTTAAAATAAGAGTGATTTCTATCCACTTCAAAGACTTCTTTTGTATATTTGTTGTGAATTACTTCTTGTTGTTATGTCGTGTATCATTTTATCTTTTAAGCACTGGATACATAAATGGTCACATACTGTTACTTAAGTAACTTCTAATTTGAATGATTAATGATAAGTTGAATTTGTATTAAAGGTGTAGACCGAACCAGAGTGGATTAAAATGAACATTTGTACCTATTAAAAGTAGAAATAAAGGCCAGACTCTGATACAAACCTTCTTCAAATAAAGGCCTGGACACTAATAAAGGAAATACAACTAATAAGAAATACAACAGTATCAATAAAATAATAAAAAACAATGTCATAGTATTTAATATAATAATAATAAAATGTGTAATTGTATTTTGATTGGCTGTAGCTCCTGAGGGTTTTAAGGTTTTGACTGTGTGGGGTCGATAGAACCAATCACAGGCTCACTTTCACTGCAACCACTGATTCTGGACGATCATCGACTGAATCTACGACAGAAACACGTATAGTTTATGTGAAGTATTCACATCCACCTGCAGTGACCAGACCATGACTCTGAACACATGAACCTCAGATCTGCTCCCACTGATCATGGCCTCACAGATCTGAGTACAAGGCTCTTCTTTCATACGGGTTCAGTCGAGTCCATCGTGTCTCCCACTTAAGAAGGAGGTCAGTGTAAATCAATGAAGTTATTCTGAGCCATTACCCCTGGGATGAAACATTTCTGCTCAAAAGGATGACGCCAGCAGCATTTTCATCCAAATGCACTGTGTATTTCCATCAAAACTCTGAAACTCAGTAAAAAAATGGAAGTTTATTATCTTTTCATCCACTACTGTTACATAAGTTGTTATATATTGAATTGGTTCTTCTTCTTCTGCTGATGTTAACAGGTATTTGGTCTGAAAATCTAAAAACATGAAGCTGGTTTTAGCTTTTAGCTCATAAACTGAATCAAATCTCAGGTCTGGATAACATGTACTTCCTACAGTTCATCAAATCCTTTAGTTTCTGCAGTTTTACATGCATGCTGGTATTTCATTGCTGATAAATTTAACTTTTCCATTCTTTTCTTGTTTTAACCCTTAAATTCATAAATGGGTCAAAATGACCCAGTGAGGTTGTAATGAAAAGCTGTTATTATTTCATATTCCAGGTATCCCTCAAAAAACATGTTAGTGACATCATGCTATTGAAATTTTTAACTTACATTTTATAGATTTTATGAAATTGTATTTTTTTTTATTACTCCCCCAACCTTCCATAGGTGGGTCAAAATGACCCGCATTCATTTTCAATGGAAATTCATCTGAACCATTCAACAGTAAAACCACAGGACTCACTCACTAAATGGATTTTGACATCATTCTATTGCTGTTATAAACTATATATTACATACTATTTATATTAGTTTTTCAAATTTTCAAAACATTTTAAAAACATTTTTAAATTGTTAAAAATATATATTTTTTTAATTTAAATCATTCTTTTGTGGACCAAAATATAATACAAATGATTGTTTTTAACATGACAAAATGACAGAAGTGTCATAAAGACACATTGATTTTAACATGTGTCATTTTGACCCATTTATGGAGGAGATTATAGGGTAGGGGTGTCAAACATACAGCCTGTGGGCCAAAACTGGCCCTCCAAAGGGTCCAATCCGGCCCCCGGGATGAATTTGCAGAGCCGTTGACAGTTCATTTTTATTGGTCATAAAGTTAAATGCAACATTTTTCAGTTCCAAATGCCTGTTACTACATGTTTTGTGTATTTGTAGATCTACTGTGATCTGTAAGTTGTAATGAACATGTGTAAATGATAAACTGAGAAAAAATCACTTATTTTGTTCATGAATTTTCAGGTTATTCACATTTTTTGTTTAAGGGTAGTTTATAAAGGTAAACATTTATACATACTGTAATGTTACCTCTTGCATTAAAACACAAAGAAAAATTTGGAGTTGTCATTATTTACATGTTATTCCACTATTATTGTACATGAGGCCAAATTAGGCTGAATGTGGCCCCTGAACTTAAAGGACTTTGACACCTATGGTTTAGAGTCCAGACATTCAAGAGTTAATTCATTGAACACAAATCCGTGGTGTAATTCTCTGTGGAAAAAAGTCTTGATTTTACCCAAAATTCAGAGTAACTGAACTTTTTTTTCCACTGATCCATTTTGAGATGTAACTGAAAAATCTGAATCAGAATCAGAAAAAACTTTATTTATCCCCAAGGGGCAATTAAGAAGGGCGAAGAGCGGCACAGAAGAGCAACAGGGAAAATAAATACATAAAAAATAAATCTTTCCGTCTCATATCTTAGAATTGCAGGAGACGTAGAGAACGACAGTCAGGTTTTCTCCAACTCCATGGTTACGGCCTTGGGTTATTTTGCGAAACATCAAAAATGAAGGAGCTCCTCAGTCGTTTCCTGTTATATATGTCTTGGTCTGGCCCAGGACAGATTATTTAGTCTCTACATTCTATTATTTAGACTCCTGACGTCTGATTTGATCCACACGGACGTCGGTTAATGTGAGAAAAGCCTGGACTAATCTGCTTCCACTCACTCATTGAGTTTTTTAGCCTCATCAGATGAATGAACAGATTAAGTCAAAGCTGCTCCTCCTTCTAGGAAACCAACACTCATCTGCCTCCTCCTGCTGCTTCTATTAAACCTCCACTTTCAGCCTCTAATCTACAAGCGGTTCATTCACAAACCACCACTCCATCATCTGTTAATGGACATGCAGAGGATTAAAACCATTTCACCCCAAACAAAACCAGGACTGTCATTTACAACTCCTGTCACAGACAGAGAAGCAGCACTGGATGGGTTTTATTTATTCACAAAATATTGACATTATGAGCTCACTCAAACACTGAATCTTTCATTACAGGTATCCAGTCTTTTGTTGTGTATTTATTTTTCCATCTATTTACACTATGTGGACAAAAGTATGTGGACACATTGAATTCAGGTGTTTCTTTTCTAACAGGGGTCTGGGATACAAAACAATAATGACAAATGTCAGAATATAGTTTTATATTGGGATAAATATCATTGCATTGGTTAGTTTGGTTTAAATGCCTCAGAGATGGTTTTGACTTCATTTCTGTCCTTTTAGTCCATGACTCTGATTTTAAATGTTCTACCTCTACATTTCTAAAATAGTTTCATGCTCTGACTGTAAATAATAATTTTCTACCACAACTAACCATCTACTTTCTTCACATCTCACAGAGGAAGAAAAATTAAAATGATGTATAAGTGAAAAAGGGACAGAAACAACAAAAAGCAAAAGTGAAAAACAAAATAAAACATAAAAGATATAAAAAGATGAAACAACATGAAAGAATTGATGAAAACTGGTGTAAAGATGGCATTGAATTGTTTATACGTTGAGTAAAGAGTTGAATGAAGTGCTTCTAGTTTTATCTGAATATGTATCTTCATCTTATACTGATGGAATAGACTTTTTGATGTTTGTATGAAAATAAATTATTTCTAATAAATCAATTCATGTTACAAGTCACTTACAAACATCAAAACTCATCTGACTCATGTAAACAGATCTTTGTTTTGCTCTCGGGAAATAAAATAAAATGACAAGAAACTGAAGCAGCTAAAATATTAATTATTCACAAACTGAGTCACGTGACCTCTGTCTGCTCTCTGATTGGCTGGCTGCTGCTTTAGGCTCCGGAACATCACAAACATGAAAAAGCCTCCGTTTTCTTTATGAAATTATTAAATATTAAAAACAAACAAGGTCACAGACAACTGAAGGGTGGATGAGACAGAGGAAATAAGGCTCAGAAGTCTGTTTTTAAGCCCAGTTAAAAGTGAAATGTCTGGATTTTAATAATAAATCATGAAATATTGTGCATGTTATATAAAAAAAACAGCAGAATATGAATGAAAAAGTAAACTTTTAATGCATTGGGTCCAATTTAATCTACAACTGTCTCTCAACATCTCAGAAAACCTGCATTTTTATTACCACACATCACTTTTTTAATGTTATGAGATGTTTAGAGTTATTTAATAGCATCAACCTATTATACATCCATATCTACAGTAAATTCTGCTGATTAAAGTTTTTATTTTACTAAAGAACCCACAGTTTTTCAGTGAAATGAAATGGGACATTTGGATTCAAGGACACATGGATGATTTTTAAGGTTAAACTCGACTCTTTCTGTTTCCACTGTAATTTGTATCAGCTCACTAAACCACCTGATGAATTAAAATGATTAGTTTTATAGTTTATTGTCATTTTAGCTGATTAGTTTCTGTACTTTTCAATAAATCATGGTTTTATTGCGGTGCTGACTCTGCGGGAACACACCTCACTGCACCGCATTATTCAACTTTAATATCAAAGTGCAAATATAGGAATCAATCCCAAATGCAGTTGGAAATGTCTGATGTGAAAAAACCACCAACTCCATCTGCACATTGAACAGAAAACATGACAACAATGCAGATTCCTGACAAACACACGCACACGCAGGCACGTGGCGCTGGGTGGGGACTGCAGCCATAACAAAAACACTGACGATGAAGAGGAAGATGGATGGACTGAAACCAGCAACGAGAACTTCCATCACACCCAAATAAACTGTAAAAACCAATAATGTGTTGAACAGGAGAGGAGATATAACGAACCAAACTCCGTTCAGAATTGACCTGTTTTCTATCGCTCAATGCAATGAAGTCACAGCTCAGAGAAACAACACAACTGGTCAAACAAACCTCAGAATCTCCACAAAAATTACCTAAGTGTATGTTTTCTCTAAACCGAATTTAAGAATAATACTATACGTGTTAAAACCATTCCTCTGATCTGCGCTTCTCATTGTACTCTGCCGCAGAACAGCGCTGCGCCGTTAAAAAGCGCATCTTCCCTTCGGAGTCTGGCTGCGCGTCGGACCGGACCGACCTGTGATGCTGTTGCTGGGGGAGATGCTCCTACCTGCGGATCACCTGAGGACTCCTCTCCACTGTGTCTTCACCTCCGGCCAGGAGCCGAACCTGCGGCAGGTCCGTCACAGTATCCAGAGCCCAGATCCCGAGTCCAGAATCAGCACGAGCCCAGAATCCGGAGTCCGTCCTCGGGTCAGCTGATTGTCTCCCGCCGAGCTCAAGACTCAAACTCACTGCACGCGGACGCTCACCTTCCTCACGTCAGGTGCGATCGATCAGCTGACCGATTGATTGATTGATTGATTGATAGATGACGCTGATTGTCGCCCCGTGCAGCCGCTCCGCCCCGGATCAAAGGAGCCGATCGCGCGGCCGCAGACACTGATCGATCATCGCTGATCGATGCTGTGATCAGTCTCCTGTTCATTCATCAGCTGCTTCATCCTCCTCATCAATAACAGCAGCTTCTCTGTCCTCACACTCTGAATGAAGCATCAGCACCACGAGGCGCGGCCACGACAAACAACACCACGCCGCGGGCACGCGCGCACACACGCTCCCAAACATGCGCGCTCATAGACGCACATTTTAACAAACGTCTTTAATAATGGAAGTATGTTTCTTTACTCCTCTTATTATTATTATTAGCATTATTATGGTTAATAATAATTATAAACTTTAGGCTTTAGATTTAGACTGTTAATACTTGATTTTTTATTTCCTACATCTTGGTGTATGTTCTTCACCAGTTCATTTTCTGCATTAGTTTATGGTGTAAATATATTTTTGTAAATATGAGTCTCATTGATCATCTACACAAAAATAAAGGAAAATTAAATGAGTCAATGAAAAAATCTGAATCTAAATCTGATCATGTTGGGGACCTTTGTGGATTCATCCCTGATGAGGTCTTTCGGATATATCCAGCCATATGGAGGGAACAAATGGAGGGATTACATCTCATGACTGGCCTTGGAACGCCTGGGTATCGCCCTGGATGACATGGAGGACATGTAAGACCTGGAGGACCTGGAGGACATGGAGGACCTGGAGAAGGTCTGGGCTTCCCTGATTTGGCTATGACTCCACATGGGCCTGGATCATGGGCAGAATATGGACAGATACAGTAGAAATGTTCTTCAAAGGCTGAAAATGTTTGACTTTAACACTGTGCATATGAATCTACTGCACTACTTCTACTACACAGGGTGGAATAACAGAAAAAGACAAAGAGAGGAATTGAAGGTTTGGACTAAGGCACTCAGAATGTACATCAATAAGAGATTTAGGATGTTGAACATCAACTGTGAACTGGAACACACTGAACCAGTAGTTTTTGTTTTGGGCTCTTTTTTTTTTCTAAATCAGTGCAGCTGCTTTTTGACTCCTGGTTGAAGTCCATAAAGCAGTTACATGGTCAAAACTCAGTAAAAACACAGTCAAGAAAAATAAAGGAAAAACACAACAACCCTGGAAACAACAGGAAAAACAAAAAATGACACAGAAAACAGTGTAAAAAAAAAGCCCAAACCGCCTATTTTTATAGTGAGTTGGTCTCACTCACTGCTTTGTGTTTTACCCCCCTTTACACTGGTGGTGGGGGGCTGCACTGAGCATGCTCAGATGTCTATAGAAAGAACAAGGTCTATTCTATCAGCACGTTTGGAATTCTTCCTATTGAGCAAAAGGTTGAATTTTTCTGAATAGTTTAAATAAATCATACATCCAGAACATTCACCACAGACACGTCAGGAGTTAAAGGGTTAACACTGTCTTTTTCTATTCACAGGTATTTGTTCTTCTGCTGAAGGACAGGAAGTGTGGATTTTTTCCACCTCTGGAGACGGGAACAAGGCTGAATAAAGACCTGGGAGTGTGATGAAGCTTAGATGGTCACCTTCAACATAAAGCAATAAACAGACCAAGAAACATCGAATCGTAAGACCATGTAATGAATGTATATGTGGTTAAATAAAGGTTCAAACTCACTTAAAACAGTGAATCTGAGTCAGTCAGAGGGAGACAGACTCAGTTGTGGATTGTTCTTTTTGTTTCCATAAACCTCTTAAACCATGTTGGACTGTGGTATTCTGGGTCTGTTTCACATAATGCCCTTGTTTCTCCTCCTCCTCCTCCTCTGTACATTGAGGAACAAAACCCGTCTCTTTTCAATTTCGTCTTTTTAATCGCGGCTCATTTGCCCACGTGCAAATGTTCGACCAAAATGACTTCTTCCTGATACTATTTTGGAAGGACTTTGCTTCATCCTATGAGTGTAATTTTTTAAAGGACATACAAACCAGATGATGCCAGATGATTTATACAACTCTAAAATGGGAAAATCTCCTGATACTAACATTCTTGAATCGGTGCCATTGAAAGGAGCTCAAAAATTCATTGAGAAGCAAAACGTATCAACAACTAAACCAAACCCAGTTTCTCCTGTTCATCAGTAAGGAGTCTCTGAGCCTGAACACACACAAACATTGCGTTAGATCCAGTTTTCAGGTTGTAAAACTGTTCTGTTTTCTGTCTTTTCACATATAGTGATGAAAGAAGCAGCTTTTACGTCACGTTTGAGTCTTATTTGATATCAGGATTCAGCTTGAGAGAAGATTTAAAGGGGGAAAAAAAAAACATAATCTGCAGCTGCTACTGGGTCGAGTCCAGAAAACATGGATTAACACACGCATGTACACAAACACACACATATATTATACACACATGGTCCGTCATTATTATAGTCATTAGTAAATGGTTAGGACACATGACCTTTGCACAGCTGCACTCAACAGTACATATGTTATTTACAGGGTTAAATATGACCATGGGACTGAAGGCGCTGGTGTTTGTGTGTTTAATGTGGGTTTTTAACTCAATGATCAGACATGAGCTGTTGTCAAGGTGACGTGTCTGGCCTCATTTTCGCCATCATCTTCATTAGCAATTTCTTCAAACATCTTCTCGGATGTAACTACTGGTCGGATCCATTTCTAATGTTATATGTATCTTCCTTGGGGCAATGGCTACAACGTTTGTTCACAACTTTGAGAAATTTAGATTTTTGAATATTTGGACGAATTTTTAAAAAATATTTAAAATGTCTTTCCTTCTAATGGTCCATACATTGATGGTTTATAACATGTAAATGGTTCCAGATAACAATATAGTTCCTATTGATCACTGATAGAAGTCCTATATGGACTTTGATTGAATTAGTTGAGTTCTACAACTACGAAAACATTTCCAAAAGTCAGATGAAGTGGACGCCACTCTGCCTGGTAAAAAATGCTCTAAAAATCTTTATTGTTCCAGAGAATATTCACAAACAGCTGAAAGTTCGTTCATTCACTTCCACAAATCGACCAAATGGGCGAGCTCCAAACAAGACAACAAACGGAAACCACAGAAGAAATTATCCTCCTCCTTTT
>JAPQRQ010000026.1:5646182-5662832 GCA_037367365.1 Apogon talboti | reverse complement strand
CCCCGCAGATCCACCCCTGGATCATGCTAATGTATAATCCAGTGTCTGTGGAACCTTAAAAAGGCATCTCACCGATATCTAGCACCCACAGGTCTCCCAGTCTGCAGCCACTCATGCCTCCATAGATGATCAGTCGGTTGCCACTGCGGCCGCTCGTTACCACGGCTGTGTGACTCTCTCTGGGCGGCGGTGGTGGACCTGACGTTGAAGGGATGTCCCAGCCCACCACACTGGAGCCAGGCCGCAACTCCAGGCAGTACAGGTCATTGAGGTACCTGGACGGAACAGGCCAACAGTTACATATACTGTCTGTGTGTGTGTGTGTGTGTGTGTGTGTGTGTGCACGCGCGTTACAGAGACTCTGGACCCGCTGGCCGATTCCCACCTGGGGATGTTGTTTTTGGGGTCTTCACTGTCATTGGCCAGTCCTCCAAATAGGTAGCAGCGGCTGCCAATCAGAGAGAAGCTGTGTCCGAGGCGGGGGCAGGGGGGCGGCCCATTCTTTGGTGCCTTGGCCTTAAGGCGCTTCCACTCCCAGCGGCTCGCCTGGAGGAAGACCAATGTTTAACAAGAGGCTGTGAAGATTTCTCCAATATCAGACACTCAAGACATCACTGTATTTCACCAAGGCTCCAAAGTGCCAGTGTTTGTCACATGTGCAACTAAAAATAAATTTGTGAAAAAACCCATAAAGCTTTTGTGTGAGTTCCAAAACTATTTTTTCTCTCTATTTAACCTTTAAGTGACTTATCACCATTTGTTTTAATATTATCCTCTGTATTTTGCGCTTTTTCAGTGAAAATCAGGTATTTTACTGCGTTTAATTTACTGATCATGTAGATGTTCATAAAAACTCAGATTGCAGTTGTTGTTATTATATCAGAAACAGAAAACTGAAGGAAAAGTGACTGTTCCGGCAAAAATATAATAACTGAACATAAAAACAAGTGTCTCCAACCTTATTTTGTTAATTTTTTATTTTCTCTGTTGCTTATTTTTCTAGATTCTGTTGCCCATTTTATTATTTTCTTCAATTTTGTGCAGTTTGTTACTTATATTTAGATTTTTTCAAATCTATTTTGTTCAATAAAATGAACAAATTGAACTTAATTTTAAACGTTATTACATATAACACATTAGTAATAATAAATAATTGTGATCATAATATGCACAATATGTTTCTATGTATATGTGTGTGTCTATTGGTGAATTAATGTTGTAGAAGATGACAGTGTTTCCACGGTAACTACGGAGCCTCTGAAAGTCCAAATGGATCATTTCTGATGAACATGAAAAGATGAATAACTGTATTTTACACCAATTATTGATATGTATTGATAAGATTAGTGGAACAGAAGTTAACCATTTACATCAGTAGATGTTTTTGGCCAATGGTGGATTTTAGGTCTTTATTGGTTAGAAAACGTATTTAATGTGCAAAACTTCAACCACAGCAGCCTCCACGTGACCCACAGGCCCTGCAGTGGTTTGTCCTCATTCTCAGACTGTGGCCGCCCGCCAAAGCACCTGTGTAACACCAGGGTTGCACAGTCAAACCAGCTGCTGTTGTATGACAACACAACCGACGACAGCTGAACATAATTTGACGTCTGATCTCATCAATTCTGTTGTTTGGACTTGGTTCAACTGGATTAAGTAAACAGTTGTGACACCGACAGACCATAAACAACCCCTGTAAACAGAGAAGCCAAGCAGCACTAAGGCAACAACAACACAAGCAATGTTCAAATACAGTATGAGTGAACATTGATGTCAGAAATACAATAGACATGACTTAAAAACTGTTTCGAGATTTTTCTGTGACTAATGCTGCCTTCATGTGATATGGGAATTATGGTAAATACTAGTTATGAATTCGAAAATTGAACATGAATGCCCCGTCATATTTTCCACTGGAGAACTGGGAAAAAATGTTGATCCACGAGATGAAAATAACCTTTGACTTTTTCAACACAGAGGAGAGCAATGAAGGATTCATGGCAAATGATAAACAATACTTTTATTAACGTTCTGCTGCACAGGGATGAAGAAAACCCTTGTGTGTACCTGTACACCGTACAGGAGTCACTCACCTGCAGCTCATACAGGTCATTGCTGTATTTGCCGTATTCTACCATCCCTCCAAACACCAGCAGTCGCGTCCCATCACACACAAATCCATAAGCGGCGCAGCCTGGCGGGACGTCGCCACGGACGGCTGGGATGAACCACTGGTTGGTGGCTGCAGGTAACAAACCAACAGGTGAGTCAGGTCACATGACACAGTGAAGAGCTACAGCTTGAATCTGGTAATCATAGTTTTTCTAATGACAGTATCAGGGGTTTTTTGTGAATTTAACCACATTTTAGTCTGCAAGAAGAGCATGTTTCTACACATTTTATTTGATTATTAAAACTCTACTTCACTGCAATTTTAGTGGGGAAGAGTCATATTATATTCATCAGATCTTAATAACACACTGAATGAGGTCAGTGGGTGCCCTCTGTGTCCTCTGGTTTGTGTGGCAGTAAGTCAATCACAAATCAATGCGTTCAATAAGACTGTCTAAACATCAGCGTAAAAGCAGCAGAGTTCACAGTCACGGACACAGACCATCACGTGCTGTGACAACAATTTCACATTCACTTCACTGACCTCCACGTGTCAGACAAACCAAGAAAAGGTGAATTAAATGTAGGGGAAAAAAGTCTAAAAGATAAAACTGAATACCAGGGTTTGCATATTTAACCAGTGGAGCAAGATTCAATATTACTGAAGTAAAAGAGACAAAAGCAGAATCAAAAAGTCTAGCATGAAAATTGTATTATTAAAAACAATTTAAACAAAATCTACTATTGGTACAGTAAAGCTGGGAAACAAAGTTAAAAATGTTAAAATGAAAAAAAAAATTTGAAAAAAAAAATCAGTGAGTGCAAATAATTATGACAATAAATGTCAAGTAGAAATTTCTGTGGTTTACAGCTGATTTTTGGCCGTCAGTGAAAGCTGAAGAAACTACATGCTCCTTTGTGGTTTAGACTTTATTTAATTTAATAGGATAAACCCGTTGAGATGCAACAACTCCTTTTCAAGGGGTTCCCAAAACATACCACAAAAAAACCAAAAAAAAAGCCCAAAAAAAGAGAGTGAGAGAAAAAACAAAAACAAACAAGTATATCAACATTAATAACACTGAAAAACTACAATCACAACTGTGACAAACTGGCCATAACTAAAAGACATTTGGTGTTCATCACCAATTACTTCACATAACCTAAACCCTCCCCAAACCTAGGGGGTCCTAAGTGTGAAACACAGAAATATTACAGGGAATTACTTCACTTTTTCTAAATCACATTATTCATTATTACCTTTCTAAAATAGATTATGTCTGAAATAAATCTAGAAATAGTTTATAAATATTCTGACTGGGTGGAAGGCACAAACTAGCCACAGCCGTAGACGAGCTGACAGTGTTATTATCTATTCGTCAACATTGTTTGTTTTTTTTTTTCGTTTTTTCTGGGTTCTGCAGTAGCAGGACGGGGGCGTGTCTGCGTGACGTCGACATTGTTTTCAGTAAAAACGCGCCATTTCTCTCTGCTCCTGCCAGTGCCGCTCCGTTAGCATTTCAGCTAAACCCATTAGCATGGAGCAGTACGGCTAACGTAGCAGGCAGGCTAAACCAGACTACATTAGCATCAATAGAAGTTCTCTGGCATCAACATCTTGACGGCACAATTGAAACTTTTAATAAAGTTATCATTTTTAAACCAATGTAATGCAATGCAAATAAACACAAGTGACTAGCAATCAGATTACCTTGTGTAATTACCCCGTATTGCATTACAACTAAATTAGTAAGGCAACCGTTATCTTACGCTTAGCATTTAGCTACAGACTAGCACCGCTAGCATCCGTTAGTGACAAAGTTCATATTAATTTATTGATTAAATGGTCACCTGTGTTATAGACGTGAAGCTCATCCACGATCCCTTCATTCCCTCCACCAAATACTACCATCAGCTCCTTGATGGCCACAGCTCGGTGTCCGTGCCGTGGCCGTGGGACCGGCCCAGTCCAGCCCACGACTCGCTTCCACCGCGGCTGCAGAACAGCTGGTTCGGTGGCCATGACGCTGCTGTCAGAATCCGCACCTCGGGGTCCTCAGCGAGGGAGAAAAATCCAAATTCAGCCAGCAGTTGAAATTGGGTTTAAGTTAAAACTCGTCTTTGGCTTATTGACAGCGACTGTTAGCCTTAGCCTGCTAACTATTTCCGGAGGCTAGCAGCAGGCTAATTTGTAACGAGCTGGCTGCGTAGCTAGCCGTTCCAAACAGGTTTTAAATTTACTCCTTTTACATGCAATGACTAATATGCAGCCAACCATCACATTCAGTAGCTTTATTAACATTAGAAATCCCTCCACTGACACACTAGGGTGATCTTCTGTGAGGGTGAAGAAAGGTATTAGCTTAGCACAGACTGCAGGGACAGCCCCAGGTAGCCGCCATTTTAGCCAAGTGAATGTTCTGCAGGGTCGGTAAAAATCCGCCGGTAGCACCTCAGGCTACAAGGAATCAGTAACAACAAAAATGCATTTCTAGCTATGGGCGATTGCGCTACACGACCCGTCTACGCATCAACGAAAGAGAGCAGTGTGAAGGCTGGAAGCTGGTGTTAAATATGCAGAGCAGTGGGTCTGTGCGCCGGTATGGGAGCCGCCATCTTGCTGCTAACAGCAACCAAACAAAACACACAGCTGCTGAAAATGGCAGAGGAAGAAAGCTAATAGCTAACAGCTAACTGCTAACAGGCGCTACGGGGCGTCAGCCTGAATATCAATGAACTAACACTAAACTTAAGTATTTATTTACACTTAATTATCACAGTTTCAGGTAACTTTTCTTAATATTATGTAGATTATATTCGGAGCCAATTGACAGAATGTGATTATTAGGTTGTCAGTTAATTTAGAGTAAATTTAAATAAATCTACAGGTCATTAAAAGTTTTAATACAATTTTAACCCATACCTCATTATTATATATGGATTCAAAGGATTTATTAATCTTCTATGTCAGAAAACTGTTAGTGAAGTGTGAAAGGTTACCTTAAGAAGTTACGATTCAGATGCACTAATCTCTGCATCTGAAAGCTTTAAAGTTTAAAACTGCATGAATTATTTTTGCACATTTTCTATTGCAATATATTATTAACTTAAGAATTAGTGCGCTCATTAAAATTAATTTGCTGACTAGTGGTTTATTTAGAATAACCTCCATCCTTTATTTCCTGAATGATTTTAATTAATTTCTTTGTAAATTATACGTTTACCACCAAAAAATAAGTTTTCATCTCTTGTAAAATTCTTCAATCTGCACCTGGGAGTAGTTGTGTATAAAGGCATAAGACCCAAACACTATTCGTTTTTATAGGTCAGGAAATGTAAAGCCTGACAACACAGGAGCAGTTTATTAAATTTCAGGTGACAAACACACCTGAATCTAGTTTCAGGGCGAGCAAACAGCAAGCCAACACCACAGGAAATTAAACACAGCAAACTTTTATTTTCTCCAGAATAACTTTCTCAAATGCAAGTCTGTAAATAAAAGTGCTAATGGTATTGAGTCAAAAATCGAGCATACAGAGGGTCCGACTTCAGAGATGCTAATCATGTATGCTAGCTCTCTCCTTATTAGCTGCTTACGGTGAGAGAGCGGTACTGCTAGGCTAACAACGGATATGTCTTATTCTAATTGGGGCTCCTGACAAATCATATCCTTGATATCTTGTCAAACTCATAACGTTCTGTATGATAAAAGCGGACGGGTATCCATATAATTAGATGAGTTATTGAGCAAGAAGTACAAAACTAAGCTAGCCGCTCCTGTAGCTGCCGGTAGCCGAAACTAGCATTTACTTTAGCAAGCGCTCCTGAAGCGTTAGCTTTAACTAACAGGCTAATTGATATGTAACGAAACACTGGGGTAAAACTGTATGTTTTATCAAAGGTTCTGACATAGGCTGATAGATAGAAACATAGAAGCAGAAGGCAGGCAGAGTGGCTACTATTATCGGTTTGTTAGATTTTATTGAGCTTTTGGAAAAATAAACTGCTATGCTAATTGGTTAAGCTATGAGACGCTGCTTTCCCTCACAAAACATTGTGGCGCTGACCCGTTAGCTGTTACAATAAGCTGAAAAGCAACGGATTGCGTTTATTCTTTATGCAATACTTACTCGTTAATAGCTGTAAATTATAAGTAAAAGTCTGGTAAGTGGCGCTACGCTATGGAAAATGTCCGGGCGACTGCAGTTAAAAAAAACCAAAACATCTAACTGTATTCTCTCATGCCGCTCAGGAAGACGCCATTTTATCGCCAACTTTACTGAAGTGAGTAGAACAGCGCACCCCCTGCAGGACAGAGGAGGAAGAGCTGTCTGTTTGTAATACTGGTCCCGAATCTGTGTCCTGTTCTGATTTTACGGAAAGACACAGGAATGTGTGAAGAAATTACATTTAAACAGTCACCCCCATAAACAAAACAAGACAGATCCAACCATTAAAAACATATTTTGTATTTTATAAAATATTTGGCAAAGAATCACATATATCAATGTATCTGTCCATGAAACATCAATAAACATGAAAAATAAATAGTTGATATCAGTGGTACCTAATACAAACAGGTCACTAATTTAATCTGATTAATTTTAGTACCTCTGCTGCTGTAAATCTGTGTATTTATGGTGGTGTGTTGGACTGGTGATGATTAAGGTGAGCGCTGATTATTATTTTTTTAGTGTAGTTGACAGGAACGTTTGTGATTCACCTGCCGGTCACATCAATAAAAAGCACCAGGATCATTGTAACGTGCTGGCAGAGTTTGTTGGTTTACTAAATAACATGAGATGACCTAAGACAAAATGTAAAACCAGAAATGGATAACGGATGAAACCTTGGAGCTCTGGGGCTCTATTCACAAATAGTCTGAGGGTAATTTCAGAGTTGTAACTAAGGAGTAGTAAAATTCACAATGATAAGGCCACAATCTTCACACTCATAATTGCTGCACATTATTTGTTTATTTCTACATTTACTTACCTGGTTATTTATTTAATTTACTTGGTATTAACAGAAAGAGAACGGTTGAGTCAAATTATTTCTGTTGTTTTTGGTACATGACCATGATACATGTTATTCATGCACAATATAATCTATTGTTCTTCATTAATTCACTACCATAAAGTGTTTAGAGAACATTTCCTCTACATCCCTGACTTTTCCCACAATTTTCTCCTGCCTTTGATAAACTCTTAGCCTGTTAAGGAGTATTAGGACTACAAAAACAAAAAAAAAAAATCACACAATTTGAGAACATCTTAGTATTGACAGAAAAAAGTCATAATATTCTGAGAATAATAGTTCCAACTTTATGAGTATGAAAGTTATTAATTAAGAAGTTATTTAGCTTAAAATAACCTTAAAGAAACAAAATGATAGTCTTCAGAAGGCAAAACTGTATTGATGCAAATATTATGACTTTTTTCTTGTATAAATCTTTTAAATTTATAAATGCTCATTGGAGGTGTGTATCTGTGGTAAACGGTCGTATATGTAAATCCATTCATACCGTGGAATCTTAGTGTGAGTTAATGATGTAACATGTATATGGACTCTGTTCGCCACCGTACAAACACTGTCCATCGATTATTGTTATTGTCTTATATGCATTGCATCATGGGATGTTTTCCAGGAAATAGTGATTACTAACAGATTACTAATCAGCATGTTAGAGTGGAACTTCAGACACTGCCTTCTGGTCTATTCTTTATTCTTCACTGTTGCACCTTTATTGTCTCCTTAACCTCTGGTTGGTTATAGTTATATTCTATGTTTATGGTTATATTCTGTTTATAGTTACATTCTTTTTTTTTTCTATTATGTTCATTTTGCATTGTGGGACCTAGGAGTTTTATAATTTCAGTTTTCTCTATGTGATGTACATATGGCAAAACTGACAAATAAAGCTGACTTTGACTTTAAGGGAGAATTCTTAGAAAACAAGTAAATTTTGAAGATTTTCTTTCATTAGAACAAACAACTCCTTTGTGAACGCGGCCCCTGGTGTGTCTGCAGATTTCAAACACTGATAAACAGACTCAGTCCAGTTAATAAAACACTAAAACATCTTTGGCCCTTCGGTAAAATATAACAGTGTGACGGCGTCAGGGAGGTCAATCGGTCAAAGAGTCCATAACAGAAACAGTCGTTCATTTGTGTTCAGAGGAAAGATACTCCAGCTCATCACTTTCCTCTGGGCCTCTGGACTCTGCAGAACTTCTTTCGACATCTGATCCAAGACATGACAGGATAAGAAGAGATGTGAGATGTGGATGTAAAATGATTGAAAGAGGAACTTTGAGATGTTACATACGGTAGCACAGAAAGAACATGAGACGAGGAAGCATGAAACAATAAGTGAAATTCAAAGTTAAAGATGACATGACAAAACAGTTCATGAACTCAGTTGTGAGGTGAGAGGTAAGGTTTAAGATGTTAAAATGAAAAGAGAGATTGGAGCTGAAACATGAAGACATGTAAGAGGTGGTTTGAGTTGCATCAAGTTAAAATTGTTTTCCGAATAAATCATGTTTGTGTGATTCACATACAGATGTTTTCAGAGGAGAGCAGTTCAGGTGTATCCATTCTTCTCTCCTCGTACAGAGCCGTCTTCACCAGTAAACGCTGCTTACTGGGATTCAGCAGGACTGAGGGAAACAAACAGGAAAAACTCACACGTGTAAAACTTGTAGAGTGACACTGACAGTCACCCCTGTGCTAATTTATAGATAGTGTATTGAAGAGCTGAAAGGTTCAAATAGTTCAGTTGTTTTTTTTAGAATGAAGATTTTTGATCAAACAAAGACAAACAGGAAATAAGATCAACCCAAAATTTCACATCCCTAGAAACGTCCGTCTTGTACGTCATTGTACCTGAGGGACCCTCCAGGAGAAAGGCATTCTGGGACGTTACAGGCCCCCAGCTGAATTGGTCCTGCGCCCCCTGCTGTGTCTGGTCGTGGTATGACTCCTGACTGAGGTGGAAAATTGTACTGGTCCTCAGTGGGGACAGAAGGCTGCTTTGACTGGGACTCTGTGGGCCCAGTCTGACTGTGGTAATGGTCTCTGGTGGATGGGGACAGAGACCTCGAACAGGTTCCATTAGACCTGAACTGGGTCCCAGTAGGTCCTGAGAACTGGGAGCGAACATCGTACTGGGAGAAACCTCGACTCTCATCGGTTTCACATGGACTGGCAAACGAAGATGAGGAGGGGGGGAGTGAGGAGGAGGAGGACAGGGCCTGGTAGGTGTCCTCCAAAGGTCCCATCTGAGACAGCTGGTGGGACAAAGCCCCTATACAGGAGTCCAGAGACCGGGGTGGTCGAGGAAGGGAGTGGGAGGGGGGATGAAGGCTGGAGGGGAGGGAGGAAGAGGAATGAGGGGAGGAAGTCTTTCTCAGGATGTGGTGAATGTTCTGGAGTTTCTCGAACACCTGTGAGGAACAGAGATGTAAACAGAGGTGGAACCAAACTGGAGCCCTGACGGACGCCTGTGTTTATAATGTAGTACGCATTTACAACCTATTTCATAATGTGGACAATACGGCTGTGTACAGTATATCATGTGATAGTACAAATGTGTCCACTCATCATGAACTGATAATATGATTTCCATGAATATATTACATACATACACATGATCTTGCAAATTCAGCTACCTCACAAATATTCAAACTTGTAAATAGTCTAATTTGTATTGAAACTAGAGTTACTGTACATTATTGCCAGACGTGGACATTGTATTTCATTTTGACAAAAACAAACCTTATTGTTCTCATTCAGAATGTTAAATCTCCCTTTGTGACAGTATTTTGTACCGTTTTGAGTCTTTTGTTTTTAATTCAAGTGTTTTTCAGAAAATATTCAAATATGATGAAATCCAGTATGGATCTTTATCACCATAAACCAAAATCAAATTTATAGAATATTTACTCTATCACAATATTTACAGTTACCATGATATACAATTACATTAACTGTGACAGATTTTGTGCTTCTGAGTTTATAAATGCTGCATTTTTTTCTGACAGCTGACTATTACAAACAACATCAAACTCATCCATCTATGGTCCTGAAAACTGTCGACAAAGAGGAATTTTAGCAAAGAGAACAAAAGACAGTCCACAGTGTGGCATGCAGAAAGATGACTGGCCAAGTTGTAATGTTTCTGAAATGATGATTTCAGATAATAATGGAAAGAGCAAAACTTAAATTCCAGGACTGCCATGTATTTGACACAATCTAGTCCCATTGTTTCCCAACCAATCAGATCCTGAGAAATGTCCTGTTTTGTAACAATATTATCTCCATCCATTTTAGATGTTAACAGATTGTTATTACAGCTATATTTCCCATCAGCCCAATAAGGAATCAATTAGAAATCAGACCAACACATAAAATTAACAGGATGTTATCAAATCCAATCCCTTCTCCTGTTAATGTGTCACCGATAGAGGTCACAGGGTTATTATGATCATTAACGGAAAAACATTAGTGAATCTACTGCTGAAGTAAATGTTAGTGAATGAAGAGCATCAGACCTCAGTCATGGTGGGTCTCTTCTTCTTCCTCTTGTCCAAACAGCTGCACGCCAGAGCCACCATCTGCATACAGCCTGTAGGCTCTGCAGCACCCCCTGCTGACAAACAAACATGGTCAAAATCCAACAGGGACAGGCACTTCAGAGCTCCTGAGGATGAAACACACTGACCTGAGATCAGCCGCTGATCCAGCTGTTTCCTCCAGTCGGCCTCAGTGTCCTGAACCTCGTCCACTATGTCCTTCTGCAAAAAAAAAAAAAAAGACTGTTCTGGATGGCTGAAAGGTCAAAGCTTGTCTTTCCCTCAGTAGCTGTTTGTGTATCTGTTACCATCACCATTCAGAGGGTTCCAGCTCATCTTTTGTCAATCTTTGATAATCTTTTCAATGGGAAAATTAAAATCTCTACTCAGAATTTTTTGATTTTCATTAACTAAATATTCTCCATTCAACTATGGCTAATGATGACCAGATAAACAGGACATTTTGTAAACAGGACAAAACGCATGGGTGCAATGAGCCTACTTACTTATTGGATTTTAAATTTTTTTTGCCACTTACGGTAAGGAACCAAATATGGTAACTTCATTGACCTTGATTTTCTACAAAACAATAAAACATTTTGAAAAATTTTACAAAAGTAATAAAGTCTTGTTAGGTCCTCCAATAACGCACTGAGGTTGAAATGTTGAATTTCAGAGTATTTCTATGAGTGAACTATAAAGGATTAAGTGCATTTAAACACATCAGATCTGATCATTACAATTATCTGATTACTAAGTTATTTTATTTTTATGGTCATGTAAACAGGCTAATTGAGGTCAAAGAGATGAGAATGTGGGTTCTGACCAAATATGTTTCTTTTCCTGACTTCTGGTCTCTTTCCAGTGCCCGCCGACCCGTCAGAACCTCCAGCAACACCTGCAGAACACACACACAAAGTCTTGATTTAAAGACTTACAAGACATTTAACAGGCAGACTACATTTCCCATCAGCTGCTGGGGGGCGGGACTCACCACTCCAAGGCTGTAGACGTCTATGGTGGTCCCCAGCTCTCCCTTCCTCACATACTCATCCGGCAAGTACGCCAGCGTTCCTCTCACCGTCGCCGTTTTTCCCATCGTCGTCGTCTGAGTGGCTGAGTCTTGTCTCGAAGAGTCTCGAGCTGCAAATCGAGCCAAACCAAAGTCCGCGAGCTTCGCCTCCAGGTGGCGGTCCAACAGGATGTTTGAGCTGCAACACAGACACCAAACCTCTCTGACTTTGAACCAGTAATAACAGTACTATCAGTGGTAGACGAAAATGGGTAATAAGAAGTATTTCAACTTTTAAATTGTTTAAAAATGATCTAAAATATCATCATTAGTGTTTAGAATAAAGAGCTATGAAGTTCTGCCAAAGACACCAGTGTATTCTGTTGTAGAGATACAATATATGGACAAAAATATTGGGACACATCATGTCTACAGCTGTAAGATGTCTCTTAAAGGAAATATGAACAGGACATCTTACAGCTGTAGACATGATGTGTCCCAAAAGACAGTATATGCTGTTTTTGTCTCGTTACACTTTTCTAAATAAAAATAATGGATAATGTATTTCAACTGAAATGGCTTTAAATTAAAGTTGCCTGTTGTAGAATGTAGGAGTAAAAATAAAAAGTTCTCAGAAAGAAGCACTCAATTAAGGCACATACACCTGAATACTATATCTAAAAACAGTACTGAATTATTCCTTATGGTGCCTCAGTGGACAACCTGCTGATGGAAGAAGGACTGCGTTGCATTTGTAGGTTGATCTACATGCTTCCATTTATGAAACACTATCCCGTATGGACCAGAAGTTCAACCACATCACACTCTCATTAGCTCTTCTTGTCCTCATATAAACTGTCCTGGTCTCAGTTCCACTTCCACATGGTGCGGCAGTGACACCCAGTCATGCGGCGTGGTGTAATGTCATGTATCGTGCTGTAACGTCACCTCTTGACGTCTCCATGAATGAGCCGTTCTTGACCTTTAGGGGGGAAGTGAAGGAACTGCAGAGCCTTCGCCGCTCCTTCAACCACAGAGACCCTCTGAGACCAGGAGAGTCCACCTCGGTCCTGCACACACCAGTACATCAAAGAATGGTCCAAAACAATCACTGTGCACGTATGGTTTATTATGAATTGAAAAGTAGTGTGGTTAATGAAGTATATTAAAACTGATTAACCCATAAAGTTATTGGTGACCAAAACCATCTACTGCTGTAAAATGTTTAATGACTTATGAACCACTAAACCTGTCAAATAGGAGGAAATAATTGGTGTAAAATACAGTTTGTCGTCTTTTCATGGTCATCAGATATTACCCATTTGGCCATCCAGAGGCTCCATAGTTACCGTGGAAACACCATCATCTTCTCCAACATTGATTCACCAGTAAAACCCATGGAGTTGGATCAATGCCAGTGGATGGAGACACTGGGTTTATGTTCAGTTAATATTAGATTTGTTGGAAAAGTAACTTTTTCTTCAGTTTTCTGTTTCTTACATAAAAACTCTAAACTTTAATCTGAGCTTTTATGAACACCTACATGATCAATAAATTAAATATAGGAAAATACTATATATTCAGTAAAAAAATGCAAAATACAGAGGATAATCTTAGAATAAATGGTAATAAATCACTTGAGAAAAGTTAAATATAGAGAAAAAAATATTTTGGAACTCCCACAAAAGTAGCCCTGGGTCTTATTGGGCTAAAATATGACACAAATAACCTTATATAAATAGTTAAATCGTTAAAGAAAAAAAAAGAAAAGAAAGAATTAAAAACATTAAAAATGTCTGTTTTTAATTCTACACATGCTCGGACCTGTCTATTATCTGGAATTCATTGGAGAGACTGAATAAATTCCTCACTATTATTGAATTGAGTACTTCTTTTACAATTTTACTTTTACAATCACTGTGTCCTTCATTAGAATAGAAAAATAGAATATCTTTATTTGTCATTGTAACATGTACAATTAAATTAAAGTGCTTTGTTGCATTTTCATCACTGTTTCTGCAGAGAAAAAGTAAAAACAAAAAGACATCAGTATGAAATGTGGCCTTTAGTGCATGGGACCACATTTAGTTCCATGGACTAAAGGCCACTGGGTCAGCATGCAGGTCCCTGTACTGTAAATGATTACATTAGATGGTTAAGACTTATTTTTGGGTTAGACTGAGGTTAAGGCTGCAGGAAATCAATAGAAGTTAATGTAATACAGTTTAAACATGTGGATAAGCATGTGTTTCTCTGTGTACTTGCAGGGTTTTCTTTGGGTTTTTAGAAGGTTCAGGTGTGACTGAGTTCCATAGTTGTTGAAGACTTAAGTGCATGAGAACATTTTATTACAAATGTAGAATTTTTTAATTTTCATGTGTGACCATGACCAAATCTGTGAATAAAACTGTGTGTATACATTTTTCTGTATAAATGAGGGGAGCATTTAGTCGATCCTCATGGTATTTTGAGGGTTGGTTTGGGTTCTGGGCTGATGGGTGCATTCCATCAATGAGATGTCCTCAGAGAGACGCGCATGTGTCTGTGTCTTACATTGTGCAACTGGTCCTCCAGTGACCGGTTCTCCATGTAGCTGTAGATCAGACAGAAGGACCCTCCGCCTTCGCTGACGCCCAGTAGGTCTACGATGTTTGGATGTCTATACCTGAGGACACATGGAACTGTGTTTAGAACAGGCCCTCAGACACGTTCTGTCCCATCCAGATGAACAATAACATAATTTCATCGTATAAAAGTATGATGTAGATACAGGCTGAATTTACATATGGGATGAGAACGCTTGACATTTGAAGCCAGAGCATCTGGAGCTCCCCCTGGTGGCTGACTGCAGTACAGGTCAGAAATACTTTCCAGCTACATTGCATTCTATGAGATTAAATTATCCCTCCATTATCCTGCCCAGAGAGGCCCTTCCAAACCAGAAACCGAAAGCACACAATCTGAGCAGTGCCCTAGTAACGTCAAAGTGATTTTCATAGTTTGTTTCTAACTATTTCATCAACTTTTATTAAGTTATTTGAAGTAACAAAAACTTGTTATTGACAGCTGTAATGGCCAATGCTGGTCCAGCAGCCGGTCCAGGTGGGTCGATGTCTCCACACCTCCACTGTTCAGACTCATGGCAGATCCGACAACCACAGGACGTTAACTAATTAATAAAATGGACAGTTGTTTGTGTTTTTCCGATCCACATTCAAAGCTGTGGTAAAATACTCCATGAATACACACCTGTGCCAGGTTCACATCGGTGTTACTACATCGTATACATTGGTTTGATTCTGTTTGGATTTACTGGGTGAGTGAGGATGAGTGGAAAGAGACTGAAACAATGGATGAGGAAAAAATAAAGATGACACTGAATGAATGAGACAAACTGAAAAACCAATAACGTGAAGACATAAAGGTGTGACTGGAAAACTGTGTGATGTGTTCCTTGTTTTCAGATCCGATTTGAGAAACATGAACAAAACATAGTGGTGCTGAAGTCACGTCAGTGATGAGGCAGAACTGTGAAACATCCGCAGTCACTCAAAGGAAAGACGACACTGATGAGTCATATTTTCACTTCTGGTGTTACGCAATTGAAATGCAGCTTTGTACAGTGAAGAGGAATAAACACAACTACTTCAACAATATCCATTTAGGTTCCAGGTGAAATCTAGGAATTTGTGTCTAGTAGAAAACATTCTGATAAATGTCTCTGAAGTTTTAATTGTCTGGTTTTTGGTTATTGACACATAATTACATTTTTAACCCTAACCTCTCAGCATGTATTACATCACATTTTGTATTGAAATGTCATCACTTCACTATTCATTCTTATTAGACCTAATAATAAATGCTTACATTTACAAACTATTCTTTCACAAAAAGGTGAATAATCTAAAACCATCAACTTGAGAGATATTAAAGTTAAATTTGACCAATATTCTGCCTATTACTAAATGTTTTGTGTATTTGTAGATCCACTGTGATCTGTAAGCTCTAATGCACATGTGTAAATGATAAACTGAGGCAGAATATTGTTAAAATTGTTATGTATATTGCCTGAAAACCAACTGATATAATGCCTTTAACTCACTTTGACAGTTTGTCCACTTCAGTCTGAAAACTGTCCCTCAGCAGAGTCCAGTCTAATCCACAGTCCTGTCAAATACAACCACAGCATCATAACATGCCCCGCCCCTCAGACACACAGAAAACATCAGCAAAGTCTCTTTAACTAGTCTTTAACATGAACCACATGAAACAATGTCTTCATCCTAGTCCTTGGTTGTGATTGGCTGACCTGTTTGAATCTCTTCACTGCGTAGTCGGTGTTCCTCAGACACACTTGGTACACAACTCCGAACCCCCCCTCCCCAACCTGCAGGGCGGGGGAGAACCCCTTTGTCCCAGCATGCACCTCTTCATATGGCCAACGCATCACGCCAGTGCCAACGCTGCCACCAACGCTGCCGACGTCACCACATGCCGCCATCACTGGAGAAGACTGAAGGGTGGAAATATGGACAATATTCACATTGTATACATTCATGTATATTTATTTAAGTATTATATTGATAATATATTGTCTAATACACATTGTACAAATTGCTGTTCTAATTGTATTTTAATATGTGCGTGTGTGTTTTTTGTTCTATTGATAATTTCTTTCCTGCTATTTTCATTGTATTTGAATGGAGCAACTTTAACACAGAACCATTTCCCACAGGATTTATACATTATTCTGATTCTGATTTAACTGTTTCTTTAATGATGTATGTGGTTATTAGTAGAGCCCAACCGATATGGGATTTTTGGGGCCGATGTCGATACCGATATCGGGGGCAAAAAACCCCCGATATCCGATATATATCGGCCGATATCCGATATAATGGCCGATAACCGATATACTGGCCGATATATTAAATAAGAACATTGATATAC
>JAPQRQ010000026.1:5616260-5628609 GCA_037367365.1 Apogon talboti | reverse complement strand
TTTCTTACTTGATATAAAGGAGTTTTGGAAGTTCCAACGTGTTTGTATTCCCATTTTATGCAAATGTTCTGAAAATCCTTACAAAAATCTAAAAATTGTTAACTTGGGTTAAAATGGGTTAATCTTATTTTTTGCACTAAAACGAAAAAAATTGAAGTTGTCATCATTTATAGGCACAGTGTAATATCATTTTTTTCACATTAAACCAAGAGGAAAATTTAGAGTCATAATTTTTCGGTTATTATGTTATTATTTTACTTTGGTCTGTATGTGGAACCTGAACTCAACGTTCCACACCCTTGACTGTTCTTCAGTGTAATTTTTATATTTTGCAAATTGATCCTGCGGGCCGGATTGGAACCTTTGGCGGGCCGGTTTTGGCCCATGGGCCGTATGTTTGACACCCCTGCTTTAATGGTATGTCACAGAAATAATCCACTTGGCAGAAAGTCTGGGTTTTCTTCTTCCAAATTGCATCTCTGTAGTAAAAGTATAAAAGTCCAATAAGACAAGAGTGCAGACAGATATGTGAACGCTTACGTCCTGACAGCAGTGGCTTTACAGCAGTTTCAGACAATCAACTCTGTAAAGTGCTCTCTTTTTTCATGTTCTGGCTCTTAGTTTTTAGTCTTTTCTATTTCCTTTCTTTCCATTTAGTACTTCATGACAGAATCCTATAGAAACATATTACTGCCGTTTCAGAATAGCTAAAATTGATCAGCATGTTGTTATAACAGGAAAAGTTTCATGTTATAATGTGATAAATGTCTATATTGTAAAAGTGTGAAACTCATTCTTAAGTCAATGATGCTTGGACAACAGATGAATGGAAAAGTATAGATTATCCACACATCGATTTTGTGTAGTTTTCATAGTTGACATGCGACATGTTAGTGTTGGTGTCTTCAATGTTAAATAAAGGTGCGTGTATTTGAAGGACACTGATTGGTCAATGATGTCACATGACTGTTGCACACAGTGAGAGGCAGAATAGCAAGAAAATATATCTTTATTATCATGATATGGCATTGCACAATATTTGTTTATCCAGTTTTGGAGAATATACAAATTATTAAAAAATATTAATGACATATAAATAGTTGTACAAATGTATTGTGGTCAAACTGAGTGACATATTGTGATGGATTGTGAGAAATGTGTTAGGGAGCTGATGGTGGAAATACAGCAGAACCAGGGAGGAATGACAGCTTCCCCTGAACACATGCAAGCACAGAAATGTGTTTTAGTCGTAAAAAAACTACACTTTGAGGTTTGAGGATGAGGAGGGTCTGACGATGAAGATGGTTTAAAGATGAGGAGGGTGTGAGGATAAAGAGGGTCTGAGGATGGGGAAGATCTGAGGGTGAGGAGGGTCTGAGGATGAGGAGGGTCTGACGATGAAGATGGTTTAAAGATGAGGAGGGTCTGAGGATGAGGAAGATCTGAGGAGGAGGGTCTGAGCATAAAGAGGGTCTGAAGATGAGGAAGATCTGAGGATGAGGAGGGTCTGATGATGAAGAGGGTCTGAGGATGAAGAGGGTCTGAGGATGAGGAGGGTCTGAGGATGAGGAGGGTCTAATGAGGTCCATGGATGTATTAGACACCTGTAGTCTGGATAAATGCCTGGTCCTTCCATATTCTGATGTTATCTGTCATTGTTCCTTCTGATCAGCCCGGTGCATCTTAAAATCATCTTCATGTGAACAAATGAAGAACATCGTGATAGAATACATGTCATATTTTTTCATATTCTTCATCTTGTTAGATATTTTACATATTGTTTTATTTATATGTCTTGTTCTTGTTTGACTTTTATGGGTTTTCATCTTGTTACTTATTTTACATATTGTTATATATTTTTATGTCTCGGTTCATCTTTTGTCTTCTGTCCATTGTTTAATCTTTTATTTATTTTTATCTTTTTGACTGTGTTACTTATTTTACATATTGTTACTTATTTTCACGTCTTGTTTCATCTTTGTCATTTTCATTTGGTTCGTTCTTACCTTCATCCTTAGGTCTTGTTAAATCTTTAACTTCTCTTTTGCATTTCCTGTATTTACATACTTTATAAACTCTCCCAGAGAACACTCTTCTATTCATAAAATTAATTCACATCATACTGTATTAACCTTGTTTTAGGGAAACTCAGGTTTAGAAAATGAACTTTTTTCCTGTAGTTAAATATTGGACATATTACACATAGGTTTGTTTAAGGTTTCCCTCCCCTCATGGTCAGGAGGATGTTCAAACTGTGTGTTTACGGCGTCGAGGCGGATGTGTTTGTGTTTCTGCAGATGTCAGCTGTTTCTGCTGCTGTTTACTTCACTTCCTGTTTACAACCTCCTGAACGTTCATGTGACGACTCAAGTGTGAAGTAAATGCAGAGATAGGACCAACATCTGCAGTTACACTTGAACATCACCGCCGTCTGTTCAGTAGGTGAAGATACAGCGGGTGAAAGTGAAAATATCACAGACTCAAGCTGCTGTTGCATGGACAATATTTCACCCACCCAACGAAAAACATGTTAACCCTTTAGGCGCCAGAGTTAAAAAAAAAAAATAAAAAAATCAATTTTGACATCAGCATTTCAAAAAGCCGTATCTTGGAAGTGTTTAGAGATAAAGTCATACTGTAAATGAGACAAATATGGGGTCTAACCCAAAGTTAATGATGGGAGCAAATGTACTCATCTAATTTGCATATTGTGACATCACAGGGTGGCGGCCATATTGGATTACGTAACTTTTAGTAAAATTGAACTTTGAACATATTTACATGGAAGTTTTCTTTTTTGTTTTTTTTCATCTTATCCTTAAAATAAATGAACTTGAACATTAGTAGAAACTAAAATGCAGTAAATTTTAGTATCTTTATTAGAGTCCGTCCGATTAATTGGCCCGCCGATATAATCGGCCGATTATAGCGTATTACCGATTAATCAATATCTGTCAATATGTAACCGATGTATTAACTTTTTTGCTGCGCAGAGATTGTGTCGCTGTGCTGTGCTCTGCACTCTCCCCAAGTGCCTGGCCCCGCCTCCTCACACTCATACGGGGCTGCGTGGTCCGTGCTGCGCGTACCTCACAATGGGTATGCGCAAAGTGAAAGTGAAACTTAACACGCGTTACTAATTCCTTTACGTCTCCTGCTGTTGTGAAGTTCATTTACCTTTTCCCAACTTCCTGAAACTTAGGAACTTTCATTTGAGGGAACAGGATGTTTGTGTGTGTGTTGTCGTTGTCGCGCCCCCCCCCCCCACTCCAACACCAGAGCTGTTTGCAAATACCCAATGGCTGCATATGCAACTTTTCAATAGTGAGTAAATATGACTAATTGATAAGATGTTTTTGTGAATGAGCCTTTTAAGAACACATCATGTATTAGTTTAAAAACACCTCACATTAGCCTATGTGTTATCACTTGCAGCTGAATGCAGCCACTTTAATGGTAATTTTAATGGTCCACTATAGTATCAAATTCTAATTATTTTAATTTAGTAGTGTTCTGCTTCTTAGTCTTGAATCATATTTTGGGTATTATAATAATTTGTGTTCATATACTTGTATATCCTGTGTATATCAATGTTCTTATTTAATATATCGGCCGGTATATCGGTTATCGGCCATTATATCGGATATCAGCCGATATATTGGATATCAGGGGCTTTTTTGCCCCTAATGTCAGTGTCGGCATCGGCCCCAAAAATCCCATATTGGTTGGGCTCTAATCTTTATATCCAAATTTGTCCTTATCAAGCCACACTAAAACTAAATCAACTTTACTTACTTACTAAACCAGCTCAGGACCAGGCCTTTAAACTGGATTTTCTTCTTCACTTTGAATAGAAACATGTCCTGAAATGGTGTTAGGATTGAAGGGGCACATGTCTGCCATCTATTGGTGGGAGGTGGTAACAAGATTTAGAAACTCTATCCGGAGCTATGGTCTGTTACATTCAGTTATGTTGCTTGCTGCAAATATTGCGACTTTGGCACTTAAAGAGTTAATTACATTTAAACATAACTGTTAAAATGGACCATAAATAAATGATCTGATGAGTGTTTACATGTAACAAACCATTTAATCAGATTGGTACTTGATTGACATTTAATTTGTCAGAAATATAACTGTTTTAACCTTTAGCTTCGTAGTCAGTGGTTCTGCCACAATTATTACATAAAGAGGTCAATCAAATAATAACAATAATAATAATAATAATAAAAATAATAATGGCTAATTAATCTGCCATTGTAATTTCTTTCACTTTATTCTACATTTAAGTGAATGCAAAACACACACAAATATATAAACATCAATCAGTAATTAGTAAGAAGTAATTAATATTAAATATGGACCTGAATCAGTCTACTTATAAAAAATGACATGCAATTTTTTCCTTTAGAGCTCTAATTTAAGCCAGTATTTTTTTCAGTTTAGAAGCCAAATATGAGCCATTGGCCACTGTCTCTGCCAAGTTCTGCTGATACCGACAGCAAATAAAACATCTTATTGGTGGCATTTAATCAATCTGTCTGTAATTACATAATTGTTTATCACAACTATTTGATCTGACTGCAGTTATTTGGCAAAATGGTGATAATAATCTCCTTTCCACTGTATGAAAACAAGCTGGATGAAACAGAAATGTAACGTTTTATCAGTATTTCACTCTGACCTTTTTCCTTGTCACTCCTACATCTCGAGGTGTTTTTTTTAATCATTATCAGTCATGTCTTTGTACACTCAAGAATGTAATTTATGTAATACGGAATAATAATTATTGATAACTGTCAGTAATAATTAAGAATTTGTATACTTTTTGTACATAATTTTTGTGTGATTTTTGAGAAAGCCGTCTCGGACATTTAACTCACATTTATTGATTAAGTACTGAGACCCTTACATAATTATACTTCAGTATTTCCATTTTTTGATGCTTTATATTTCTGCTCCACTACATTTCAAAGGCAAATACTGTATATTTTACTGCACTGCATTTATTTAACACTACTGGTTACTTGATACTTTTGACAAAAATCTGATATGTGTATATGATATGATGCAGTAATTCACTCCTTTTGACCAGTAGTACACGAGGTTTCCACAAACAACAACAAATGATCTAACATGTATTTGTCAGTGACAGCAACAGAATTATATATATCTTGTGATAATAAAACACTTTGTAAGGAGTCATTCTGCTTAATGAGTACTTTGACTTTTGATAATTTAAAGGATATTTTGGCGATAATACTTTTACTTTTTCATTTAACAGTAGGTGTGTCTTCATGAATGACATTTTGAGATTTTTCGTTGGAAAATGTTAATGAAAAAAAAAAACTTGGAGAATTTCGCACAAGATGGGTTTTGGCATTTTTTGCCACAGAAGGAAATGGAAACACCTTTTTTGGATAAACTGCAATGTAATGGACATTTAGCTCATGTGATTATGTCTTCCCAGATATTCCCATAAAGTGTTAAAATGTGCCCCGCACAACAGGTAGTGTTGATTAAACTACATCATTCCTGTGTCCAATCCATGATAAAAGACATCACAGCCAATTTAGATGAAAACAGCGTTAGACGCTCTGTTTTCTTTGATGTTTATTAGAGCCATGTGTAATGTAGCCTACAGCGCCACCCGCTGGCAACACAACACAGGCTAAATTATTTGCTCAAAGGGCTCATTTATGCTCTACGCTAAGGATGCAGACAGATACGAATGGAGCATTCTGTCCGTCCCCTGCGTAAATTTTTTACGTAATTCTGTCCATTTTCTTGGAGCTTACATATACGTTCACAGACGGAGAATATGGAGCAGTACCACCGGGAACCGTGGAGGCAGTGTTGAGACAGAATCATTTCCATAAATAGAACTTTTCAATGAGTGACTGTGTGAGTTAGTGAAAAGCTACTGACGTTTGTGACAACTACCCTTCTTAGTATTAACATTAGTATCCACGTTAGTAAAACCTCCTGTCATCACGTATTATTATTGATGTTCTTCTTCTCAAAAAAACTTTACTCTTCTTCATGGTATTCGGCAAATATGTCAATTAAGAGTGGCACCCTCTGGTGGATTGATTGAGAAATGCTCATTCCAATGCACTGGATGCACGAATGTATGAAGGCAGTAATGCATGACAGTGTTAGAAATGGACATACCTATTTATGTATGTAAAGCGAGTATAAATGAGCCTTAAACCAGTTTATGGAAAGACACATACACTGATCAGCCACAACATTAAGACACTGACAGGTAAAGTGGTATTAATGTCAATTATCTCATTCCAATGGGACCTGTCAGTGGGTGATCATATTAGGCAGCTAGTGAACATGTAGACCTCTAAGTTGATGTGTTAGAAACAGCAAAATGTATAAGAGTAGGGATCTGAGCAACTCTGAGAAGGGATAAATTGTGATGAAATCACTGCGTTAGATCATCTCCAGATCTTGTTGTACATTCCCAGTGTAAAGTGGTTTGTACCGACCAAAAGTATCTAAAGAGCAACAACCGGATCTCAACCAATCAGTATCTATAAGAGTAGAACATTATTACCACCTGTCTAATATTGTGTAGGTTCCACTTTTTCCACAAAAATCAGCTCTGACCCGAGGCCTAAACACTACCAGACCTCTGAAGGTGTGTGTGGGATCTGGACCAAGACATTGGCAGCAGATCCCTGAAGTCCTGGAAATACTGAAATGGAAGGGGTTGGACTTGTTTATCCAGTACATTCCATAGATTCTCAATTGTCCTGAGACTGGGATGTCCTTCCTTAGTCCATTTTTGGTTGGTACTAACCACTGCAGACCAGGAACACCCAACAATACCTGCAGTTGTGGAGATGCTCTGACCCAGTCATCACCTTTACAATATGGACCTGGTCAAAGTCACTCAGTTCCACACATTGATTTACATTAATGTTA
Organism: Apogon talboti; assembly: GCA_037367365.1. NCBI lineage: Eukaryota > Metazoa > Chordata > Actinopteri > Kurtiformes > Apogonidae > Apogon > Apogon talboti. The sequence goes on along the minus strand of JAPQRQ010000026.1, from coordinate 5,621,670 downwards.
GTGTTTCCAGCACATTAGCTTCGACAAAAAAATGTTTTTTTTCTGCCTAATATATCCAACCAGTGAAAGGTCCTACTGGAATGAAATAATCAATATTATTATCACTTCTCCAATCAGTGGTCACAATGTTATGGCTGATGAGTACATTTTGTTTCACTTTTTGACTTTTGCTTCGAATTTGTTTGACATTTTATGGAAACACAGCCACTGTAATTTAGTGGTATTTCTACTTTTACTGAAGAGAAGGATGTAAATCACAGAACAGCCATTTTCATTTCTGACTAATCTGAATTTCTTCTTGAGTCACTGGTTAATGCTTTAATCATTCCAGTAAATCTCTGTACAGATGACCGGCAGCAGTGACTTCATCCTATGTGTAACCTGATTCATCTTGTTTGTCTTTACTGTAGAGAAACACTGTTGCCTGTAAATAATTAAAAACACATCACTGACCCCCGTTGTTGCTCTAGGTGACATGTTTCTTCTTATGGAAACAGGGTTACACTAGTATTTACACTTTCCCAGTTCTTTGGTCTCCAGAGACAGGACAAGCATTTCTAACCCTTCACCGCAGATCAACTCAATGTGGAGCTTTGACCTATGAAGTCTTCACTGATGAATGTTTAACAGTGCGATGTTTGTGTTTTCTACAGGGGGGAGGGTCAAGGAGGCGAGGAGGGCGCCGTCAACCCCCAGCCCCCCGCCAGAGAGAAACACAGGTCCCACAGTAAGACCAAGAAGGCCCGTAAGGAGCGCCAACATGCTGAGCAGGAGGCATCTGCATCAACCACGACACATGAAGCCGAGGCACTGCCGCCGTCAGAGGCAGAGACCCAGGTGAGGTCAGAGGTCACCATTAAGTCCTCCAGAGCGGCTTTTCTCACCTCTGTCCGATCTATACCACCTAAATCATCAAATCCGTAGAACCAACTTTTGTCTTCACTATTTCTATCATTTAGCTTATATGTTAAATTAAAACTATCCTACATGACCAACCTGTGCCAATAGCGTCACTACCATTAATCTTACCTCTCTATGCATTAGTTATCTATATTATAAAAGGAAGTGGACTCTGTGTGTCTCGGGCATCACACAAAATCCGGAAAGAGCTCATTGCTGCAGTTTGATACACTTATGGATATTTGGTCAAGGAAGAGACTGGCAAAAACGGCAAGCTGATAGGAATTTTGGGAGATGTTAGTAATTTTGGAATACAATGGCCTCCCAATGGCCAATCACGTTGCTATGCCCAGAATCATAGAATCATCAGTGAAGTGGATTACCTAGTAACAGATAAATGATAGGGTCATGTTTTCATGGTTTCAAATTTCATGTGTAGAAACAGACATGCTAGCTAAGAGGTTATTCAATTGAAAATGCCAGTGGAATTTACCAAGAAAGTCAAGGAATGAAATGTATCAGAGGATTTAGAACCTGTGGTTCCCCACGGGTCAGTGTGCTAGTAAGTAATATGACAATGTAATTAGTCATGATAATGATGATAATGATAAACTTTATTTCAAACGTAAGTAGGAATAAAATATTTTTGGCTTTTAAAGGCTGTGGTCTTAAACTTTTGACCAGCTGATGAAAAGCCTATTTCAGTTTAATTGTTGTTTTCAATAAATTGCTTACTCCAGTCTTTTTTTGTCTCACTCCGATTTCTTCTTTTTGCATTTTGAAACTCTACTTAGAACCTTCTTAAGATCCAACAGGACAAAATGTAATTCATGCAATTTTTCAACTGGTTTTAAAATTTTGATCAGCTGTGTATTGTCCGACCCCAATTTTATGTAACTAACATACAGTCCATAAAAAAAGAATAGTTCAGTTATTAAATTACTGAAAAAGAACAAATCTATGTCATAATACTGGAAGGTCTCAGAGCATCTGTGTGTTCATGTATCCGCGTCATGCTGAGAAATTGAGACGTTTTTAACCGGCCAATTTGGTACCTACAGTTGAGGAGTAGTCCCATCTCCACATTAAATATCTTGCCTAGTTGGCAGAACCAATATTTTGGAGGTATTAGTAATTTTGGAATACAATGGCCTCCCAGTGGCCAATCATGTTGCTGTGCCCAGAATCATAGAATCATAGAATTGAAGTGGGTTACCTAACAACAGATAAACAATAGGGCCACCTTGCCATGGTGTCAAATTTCACATGCAGAAACAGACATGCCAGCTGAGAGGCTATTCAACTGAATGGAATTTACTAAGAAAGTAAAGAATGAACTGTATCACAAGATCTAGAACCCGTGGTTCCCCATGGGTCAATGCGCTAGTTGTAACATCAATAATTATTACTGTTGTACTCCTGTTCATCGTTACTATATCTCTGGAAAATCTTTTTTTTATACATCTTAAATTTTGTGATGTTTTCACACTGTTTGATATTTTGTTCCATTCTATGCTACAAAATCACTCCACAATGAAAATCACACCTAACACATGTGCATTTATTATTACATATTAGCATAATATTATGTCTGTTTTTAAAGTGAGCAATAGGATGACAACATGAAGGAGATCACATTTCAGTTGAGGGAGGGAAAATCAAGATTTTGGCACCTGTTAACTAGAAAGTTCATGTGATATTTGTGTTGACAATGAGAGGAGATATGGCAGTCTCAAAAACTAACAATATGGCAACAATTCAGATTTTAAGCTGATGGAAGAGATGGAACAAAAAACGAAGATGAGGCAATATGCTTCACTCCTCATTTCTCCTTCTTCCTCCTATTTAATGTTTATGGGTGGTTGTTGGTAGTTGTATTCAACAGATTCGATTTCACTGTCCTGCAAAAAGCAGATTTTAGCCACCGTGATCGTAAAAAATATAAATAGAAAAACTAAAAATACGAGCCGTTTCTAATCAATTACAAAACCAATGCTTTATCCTGAAATAAATATTACAAATAGTTCATTTTTACTCCACTTTAATGTTACAGCACTGGCAACAAACTGAATAGTGCTGACATAAAGTACTGATAGTGGCAGATATTAGTTTAGGTCAGACATTAATTATTCTACACATAAGGTACTTTTTTCACTGGCTTCATCTTATTCATTAGAGTTGCCTCAGTGATCCGTTCTGTCTGATGTGAAATATTTAAGAAAATCCATTTACCGTCTTTGTGACCATGCATCATGAAAGAAACAACTTTGGCCAATATATTGAGGAGCAGGTTCTACGCTGGTCTGTCCCTGCAGGAATCAGAGCCTGTGGCGGGTCCTTCAGAGGTGGGCTCGGAGTCGGCGGGTGGCAGCGAGTCTGCAGGGTCGCCCAAGCAAAGACGCTCTATCATCCGGGACCGAGGCCCACTGTATGATGACCCATCACTGCCCGAAGGCTGGACACGCAAACTCAAACAGAGGAAGTCTGGACGTTCAGCGGGGAAATTCGACGTCTACCTGATCAAGTAAGCTCTGTGCCCCTCAGGTTCATATTCCATTCAACTAAGATTAATGGTAATATTTATTTATAACATATTTTTAGAATTAGGTGACATGATGGGGATACGTGTCACCAAATTTTGAAGGATTCCATTGTTTTTGTTTTTTAGTTCAGAGGGAAAGGCGTTTCGCTCAAAGGTGGAACTTATCGCATACTTTCAAAAGGTTGGTGACACAACAACTGACCCCAATGACTTTGATTTCACTGTCACTGGACGTGGAAGCCCCTCACGCCGTGAGAAACGACCTCCGAAGAAACCGAAGGTGGTCAAACCATCGGGGCGAGGCCGAGGAAGGCCCAAAGGTACTCACTGGCTGACAAAAAGTGAAACCCATAACCTGATCATCAAAAGAAGTTGGAGTTACTTTGTGACTGTAAATTAAATGTTTTAAGTTTATCATTTAATTTGTGTAGGCAGTGGAAAGGTGCGTCAGGCTACAGAGGGTGTGGCCATGAAGCGTGTGGTTGAGAAAACGCCGGGCAAACTGCTGGTCAAAATGCCCTTTAGCAAGGCAGAATCCTCCAGTGGCACCACCTCTGCTGCCTCAAAGGTATGATCACTCCTGGAGTAAAGATGAGCTTCTTAGCCAAAGTACAACACTCTTTTCTCCAGCAACTTCCTAAGAAGTTTGTTCAGCCAAGATAAGATCTAAGGGAACTAAGCCAAGCTGTGAGCAGCATCACCAAACATTAAAAAGAGGTTACAAACTTTGACAGAGCAGTAATATTAGTCACTTTAAATCAATCCCTATTCCTGAAATATCAACCAATCAATTGGCTCCTCTTAATGTGGATGAGCAGCAGAATTATGCTGAGCACCCTGTTTGGAAGTCCTCCAAACTCCTCATCCAGTCTCAGAGTGGAAGCCGAGTCACAGTGTGGAAGAAACTTATTTTGGTTGCTTGTACTTGCATCCTCTGTTTTTCCATCATTACTAAGAATTCACAACCATATGCAAAGGCAGGGGTGTAGACTGACTGGTAAAATGAGAAATGTATCTTATAGTTCGCCACCAAAGTTTGATAGAGCTACCATAAGTCGAAAACCAGGTTAAGCTCCTGGTCTCCCAGTTGAAGTCAGACATATGTTTTCTATAGTCCTTTGTCTGTAGATGTCTTTGTAGATCTAATAATACTAATGCTACCTTTTGATGTGGTTTTCCCTCTTCAGGCAGCGTCTCCTGCCCTGGTGTCCACGAAGTCCCATCCCGGAAGGAAGAGGAAATCAGAGCAAGAACTTCCAGCCTCTCCACAAACTGCTCCCAAAAAACGGGGCAGGAAACCAGCTTCTGCCTCAGCAACGTCATCCGTTGCCACTGCATCCTCCTCATCTGCATCAGCTTCTGGTAGCTCATCTGCAGGGAGTTATGCTGCAGCTGCCATTTTAGCTGCCGAGGCCAAGCGGCGAGCAGCTAAGGAGTCTTCCACCAAACCTGTCATCCAGGAAACAACCCTGCCAATAAAAAAACGCAAAACCAGAGAGACAGTGGAGGAGAAGGAAAGTGCTCAGACTCCAGAAGGTACAAGTGGTCAGACTGGAAGGAGGGCTACTTCAGAGGGGGAGGGGAGCACCGGTGAAAGATCTGCAGAGTCTCACCCTCCGCCCTCTGAGCAGAGCCAGTCGACTGGGTCCGGTGACACCCAGTCACATGGACACAAAACGCATAAAGGAAGGAAGCATAAGGAAAAATCTGGATCAGCAGCAGGAGATGAAGGTAGCAAGGGAGATGAAGGAGGTGAAGGTGCAGGTGATAAGGGAGGAGAAGAAGGAGCTGGGAGGAGTAGCAGCAGCAGTAGCAGTAGCATTAGCCCATCAAAAAGCCACAAAAGGAAGGACCGGCCGCCTCACAAGCACCATCATCATCACCACCACCACCACCACCACCATCACCATCGCCACCAACAGTCCTCTGCCTCCACATTAGATCAACCTCCTCCTCCTCCTCCTCCTC
>JAPQRQ010000026.1:5603355-5616160 GCA_037367365.1 Apogon talboti | reverse complement strand
TCCTCCTCGCTCCTCCTCCTCTCTCCTCCTCTCTCCTCCTCCTCCAGCCTCTGGACACTCAGCATCTCCTGAAGTCGACCCCCAGACTGTGCCCCAGCTCACTACCCAACAAGCTCCTCCCAAACCCCAGTCCAAGTCTGCGCCTCAGTCCTTACCTGAGCCTCGACCTCCTCCACCATCACCACGGCACCAGACCCAACCGCACCCCCAGCAGCAGCTTCAACCTCCAAGTCAGGCCCAAGTTCAGCCTAGATATCCAGGATCGCAGTCACCTCCTACTAGGCACGTTCTACCCCAACAACCCCAGTCCCAACCCCAGAGTCAACCACAAAAAGTTCAGTCACAGACTGTAAACCCCCAAGCTCAGCATCGGACCCAGCTTCAGCCTCAATCGCATTCACAAGCCCCTTCAGTCCTGCACATTCATACCTCCCAGACAAGGCAACCACATCCACATACCCAGTCCTCAACAGTTCCCCAGCCTCAAGCCCAGTCCAGGGTCTTGTCCCAATCCCAGTTACAGATTAAACAACAGCCACAGCCCCGGCAGTCAGTCCAGCCTCAACTTCAGACACAAACCAGAGCCCCAACTCAGTCTCAAACCCAGCCAAGAATCCCTTCCCAAACCCAGCCTCAGTCCCAGTCCAGGACCACAACCCATCCTCAAATGCAGCCCAGAATCCATACCCAATCACAGCTTCAACCTCAATCCAGAACTCCAACCCAGTCACAACCTCAGTCCAGAACCCCGACCCAGTCTCAGCCTCAACCACAGTCCAGAACCCCAACCCAGCCTCACCCTCAACCTCAGCCTAGAACCCCATCCCAATCCCAGCCTCAAGGCCAGACCAGGACCCCTGTCCAGTCTATTTCTCAACCCCAGTCAAGAACCCCTGCCCAATTCCAGCCTCAACCTCAATCAAGGACCCCAACCCAATCACAGCCTCAACCTCAGTCCAGGACCCCAGCCCAATCACCGCCTCAACCCCAGTCGAGGGTCCCAGCCCAATCTCTGACTCAACCCCAGTCCAGGGCCCCATCCCAAATGCAGCCTCAACTTCAGCCTAGGCCTCCAACCCAATCTCTTCCTGAACCTCAATCTAGGACCCCAATCCATTCCCAGCCTCAGCACCAGACAAGGACCCCAGCTCAATCTCAGCCTCAACCTCAGTCTAGAACCCCTACCCAGTCTCAACCTCAATCTCAGCCAAGGCCCCGACCCCAATCCCACCCTCAGCCCCAGCCCAGGACCCTTGCCCAACCTCAGCCACAGCCTCAAGCCCAATCCAGAACCCCTCCCCAATCTCAGCCTCCACTTCAACCCCGGCATCAAAGTCAGCCCCAGCCGCAAGCAAGACACACATCACCACACCAATCCCAGACTCAGTATAGACTACAGCCCAGGCAGTCCTTCCCCCATCCTAGAACATCCCAGTCACAATCTCAGCCCCAAGCACAAGTGCACCTTCAACGAGCTCAACCACAGCCACGCCCCCACCCACAACCCACTAGGGCCCATGTGCAGCCACTTTCGCAGCAACGACCATCCCTCAGTTTAAGCAGACCCAACCTGGTCCAGGTTCAGCAGAACCAGAGTGAACAACCCCAAGATCTGAGCACCACACGGCCTAGCCGAGGGAGCCTGCTGCCAAGTCGTGAAATCGGCATGGAGGGTGTCCGGATGGAGGTGAGAAGGGACCCGGTGATGGTATCGGAGAGCAGAGAGGGTTCTAACAGCACCTCCAGGCCTCACGGCTCCATACAGATGGCCCCAGGTCCTCCAGGAGGAGCCGGGGCCGGGGTGGGTCTGGTCCCTGGCGCGGAGGGCCGGGCCAGGCTTCGGGCCGAGCCAGAGGCAGCTGGTGAAGGAAGGGAGCTCAAAGACATTGTTCCCCAGTCTGCTGTGCCCTGCCCAAGTCGAGAAGAAACTGTAGAGTCGCGGACTGCCGTGAGTGAAAGAGTCAGCTGATTGGTTGGACGGTGAACAGGCCGACTGATCGGACTGAGTCTGGACCAGGTGGAAGTGACTGGGCTGTTCATGAAGGTTTACTGTTTTTACACTGTTTTCAGGCAGATGGATAGCATTGCACAGAGCTGGTTGCAGCTTCTAATCCGTTTGAATCTGGATTCGTGAGACGCTGTAAGGGTTTGGATTCGAGAACTAACCTGGCGCTGAAGGACAGCTCAACACGTGAAGGAAAGTGTCTTTTTCTAGGAAAAACTAAACGAAAAGGAAAAACCGATAAAAAGTGTGTGTATATATAATCATAAGGCAGCTGTTGTGTCCCGCTAGTCTCCGTGGGGAGGGGGGGGGAGTAGTTTGGAACTAAAAACCAACGCTTAACAACACATTACTCTGAAATGTTGCTTCCGGAATATAACCTGTTTTTTTTTTTTATTTCGTATTTTGATAGTTTATTGTTTTGTCTCTGTTATACAGCTTTAAACTCTGATATTATTGACTGACGGTCCCTTACTCATTGCTGTGCTGCTGACTGACAGTCCCTTATTTAAAGTCCTGCTCCTGACCGATGGCCTCTTACGACACATCCTCCTACTGTCTGACTGTCCCATAGCGACGGTCCTCACATCGACTGGTCCCACACCGAAAGCTTCAGAGGTGATGTGGGGTGGCGGTTTGCACGTTAAACTGGTTTCTCACGACTCCCATCATTATTTTTCTTTTTCATTTTTCCATCAAAACAACAATAAACAGGAGGTCAGTCATGTTTTCCATCCACTTCCAGACTGCCCCCTGCTTGTAGCCAATCCGATGTTTGACGTCATCATTTGAAGTATCTGAACAACATGAGGTGCTCTTGATTTTCTTACCAAACACGCCTCAAAAGCAGACGAGTCGACGGTTTGATAAGACAAACTCAAGCGCTCGTCGGTTGCTTTTCAAGTACTTCAAACACAGGGAGTTGTTCTTCCCGTTGTGAAGCAGCAGGTTAGAAATTCTTCCAACCTGCTCATCGTTAAATCTGTTTGTTTTGGTCTATTTGTTTTCAAAGGAAGCACTTTGAATATCAAACCAAACCCACTTTTACAGTAGCTTTATTTTAGTTCCAGTCTTAATGAAAGAGTGGGAAATGAACTTATTTTTATTGTGTCTTCATGTTGAATGTCTGGAACAGTTTGCACTCCTCTAGTTTGTACAATCGATCACCTGCATGTCGCTCAGAGACCCTGCAGGCCTTCAAACGGAGCCGCACATACGCAGAGGAGGGGGTTTGAGCCCCCCAGAGCTCTGGTCCAGCTTCATGTGGGCTCAGTGAGCAGAAAAGTTATGAGTCCAGAACTCCAGATCTCAAACAGAAACTACATAGCCCCAAACTGTTCCTCAGTGTTGTGGAAAAAAGAAACAAGGTCCAGTCAATTGGCCACAGAATCATTACTTGCATACTGACGCTGCTTACAAAGTGTTGTTTCATTTCTTTTGTTTCATGTCTTAAGTGCCATTTTGATTTTCCAAGTGCTTTTAGTCCCAATCGAGTCATTTGCTGGAGACTTTTCTGTCACTTTTATAAAAAAAAAATAACCTAGATTTGCGGTCGAATAGTCCAAAAAATTCCACCCTAAGCCTTTTCCTAAACACCTTTTCTTGACCTCTCCAGGTCAAGAAAAGATATGAAGGAGAATTCATTAGGAAGGAAAAGACAACCGTGGTGCTGGGAGAAACTGAGTGCTACAAAACTAGGTCACATCATTATGTGAAATATGGTGGATATAATTGACGTGGGTCTGCCGTGGTGAAATTAAAATGTTGAGAAAATGGAAAGAGCGTCTTAAATAGAAACGCTGAGAAATCTGACTTCATTACCAAGGTTCAGTGTTACAGGATGTACGACACTGATCATGTATGTACAAAAATGTTGTATCCGTGCCATTGGTAATCATAATAATTGGATTATTTTGTGACAACCGAGTATCTAATTTAAGTAATTTTCTGAACCAATTCGTTTGCTTTAACACGTTGTAACAATTCTTTGGGTAAATCATGTGTAAATCTGCTTTACTAATCATATATTTTACTTTTTTTATACTGAATACAATAACTTAAAGACCTTTTCTATATTTAATCAGTGAAAATTGTATAGTCATGACTAAATTATGACCGTTGGGTACGTTTTAACCAAAACCAAAAATATGCACTCAGTTAAAACTTAAAAGTGCATTCAGTCACTTATTCAAGAATTGAACACAGATGTTTTTGTCCATAATGGAGGTAAAATCATATCTGATGGAGTCGGTGTCATACCTGAGTTTTTCCATGATTTGAACACAAACTTTTGGGTCTTTTATGCTGTGAAATGTGTAGTGTTAATTAGCATTACAGCGCATTACCGCCACCTACTGTTGGGGAATGTGAATGGGTAGTGCTCAGCTACATATAAAATAAAGCACAGGATTGGTTTCTTAACATTATTTGCCCAGACAAAAGCCTGCGACCCACTGAAAACACGATTGCGACCCATTTTTTGGTAGTGACCCACCGGTTGAGAATCACTAATGTAGAGAATTGGCCCCGCCCTCATCACGGCTGCCTCTTCAAACCCGACTGTTTGACCAAAAATCTGGGATTTTCCTGAATGTAAAGCGCTAACTGTTAGGCCCCGTTCTCTAAACGACGCCATTGTGTCTTTTCAGACGCTTATTGGACTGAAACTTTTACTTTGTACTGACAAGTCTGACAGTCAGATATGGACCAGGGATATGTTGAAAGAAAATGTCTTTTTTATAACGTAGACAATTATTTAAGCTTCTTTACATGGGTGAAGACAGATCATGACATGTTTTATTCAGAATTTAAAGTCGTCATGAAATGGCGAGTGGAGTACTTCCTGCAGAAACAGGATCTAGTTTAAAAAGGTCCACTCTGCCCTGATTGGTCAACCATAGACATATGTACGTAGACACTGGTGTTGGACTAAGACTCCGGATGTTATTTGAAGACCACCACTGCAGAAATATCACTACATGGCTTGTGCATTGTCTGATTTATTTGTGAGAAATTTCACTGTGAAGAAAATCTTTTAGTCATTTGTTTTAGATAACAATGTTCGTTCTACTCTTCACTTGACTTGCACCTGGTAAACATCAAGAAAATACACACATCTACCCCCTTTAGACTTGTAATCACCGTACAGATGACTGTTATTGTATTGTAAACAATAATAATAATACAATGGCCTTGTTGTGCATCTAGTCTGGTCATGGTCTTGCCTTGGTCTTGGTATCAGCCCGTCAGAGTCTTGGACCCAATCCCAACTCACCCCTTGACCCTCCCCCCTTACCCCTACCCCTTGGCCCTAGCAATTGGCACTACCCCTTGAAATGGAGTTGCAAGGGGTAGAGGGCTGAAATATTCCCCTACAAAATGGGACAACCCTTCGAGACCTGTTTCGTCATCAGCAGTCATTGATGTAAACAGATGCGACAACTTTGTTTGTGAAAGATTTCACCAGGCCGTCAGCAGCTGTAACCATCTCTGTTGCATGGGCTCTGCATCTTTTTATGGCTATCAACCGCAAACCACAGAAATGCGGTCTCTAATACATTAAAACAGCATTAAATGGTTGATCAAATGATGAAGTTATTTACGAAGAAAATACTTACATTTATGTTTCTTTCGTCACACTGCTGCACTTTTTTTGCTGTGTTTACCTCCATCTTGCCAATGATTCGAACAGAATTATGGGAAATTTCTCATATCCCTCCGTTTGTAGTGTGGTCCTGAAAAATCTCCATTTCAAGGACAGCCCTCCCCCTTAGCCCTTCTCCGACTCATCAAGAATCAAGACACCCCTACGCCTTCATGTGAACACGCAAAATGGAGGCGTAGGGGTAAGGGGGAGGGGCCAAGGGGTGAGTTGGGATTGGGCCTTGGTCTTGTGTCGGTTTTTTGATACACTGGTCTCAGTCATGATGTGGTCTTGATTTAGGTGGTCTGGACACATTCATCACCCGATCATAGGGTCAGTGAGTTCACCACACAGGTCCTGTCAAAGGTAGACAGGGAGTTGGGGTTTGTCTGTGGCTCAGATCTGTGTGACCAACATTAGACACTAATGACGTGGGCTTGAAAAAAGGGAAGACAGCCCCCTCTTAACAGAGTAGTTTTGACAGAATCTGTATGGCGAATGCATTTACATATCCCATCATCGGACTTAAGTAACTGATACAGCATCTACGTATACAGTATGTCTATGGAAACGGCCTTAACTACGAGCTCCGAGGTTGTCTGCACTGGTGTATAACTGACAATGAATGTAAAATTAGTGCAAAACTCCAAGTACACAATGGGTCTTCAAACAAATCCTGTTAAAATACCATTATAGATAAGCACAGATAGACTTTTTTTTTTTTTACTACAGTTGGAACAGATCCTGATGTGTACATTGACATGTAGCACAAAACATGTAAAACACTTCATGAAGAAGCATAGAACTAATTTCGCTCCAAGAAATAATGACATACAGTGTAAATATTACACACTTTATATCAAAACTAATACAGCTTACTTGTTGATCTAATAAAAAATTATGAAGCTTCTGATTACAAACTGCATAAAAACACATTTATTTAGTAGTTTTCTTGTTCAAAAATTGTCTGGTGTACTTAAAGTCTCCATCTAGTGGTGGAGTCAGTGCACTGCACCCACATACGACCGCACATTCTATACCCAAATATAACCACAGACACTCTGATCCATCAATCCATTCATTTTTTGAAACACTTAATCTTTGTGAAGGTGTAGGAAAAAATACAGAATTGTGTTGATCATAAATTTAGGTTGAAATCAGATGTTTGGAAGTTACACAGTAATGATTCTCAAATGCATTTAGAGCTGCTGCAATTAATAGATTAGTTGGTGACTATCAAATTACTATTTAATACACCTATTTTAATGATTGATGATAATTAGTCATTTTTTTAAAGTCAAATTTCACTGATTCCACCTCCAGCTTGTGAATATTTTCTGGTTTCTTCCTTTCTTTATAACAGCAAATTGAATAGTTTTAAATTGTGGATTGAATGAGGCATCTCGAAACATCATCTTAGGCTTTGAGAAACAGGTTTTCACCATTTTCTCACATTTTATAGCCCAAGCATTAATCATTTAAAGCTACAGGGTTTGACTGTTTGGCATCACTGGGCAAAAATTCAAGAACAAGAAAAACAAGAATTACCCTGTCCTCCAGTTGGGATTACTGTTTGGTTTTTGTTTGTTTTTTTTCTTACACTGCACTAATTATATTTGCAACTTGATTAAATATTTAAATTTAAGTAGTTGAATCATGAATGTAGTTTTTCCAGCCTTAAAACAGAATCTATAGAAATGGGAGGAATTATTGTGTCCTATCATGCCATTTAATTTACATATTTTCCTCCATAAACTATAAAGAAAAGAATCAACAAATCAGTAATGGGGATAACTGGTTGTTGCAGCTTTAAATGTATTAAAACTATCATGAGCCTGTTTTGGAAATGTAAGATATTTGATTTGAAATCCAGGAAGTAAAAGGAAAAAGTAAATACTCAAAGTACAGTTACTTGAAAACTCTCATTAAAGTGGTTCTATGTAGTATCGACGTTCCAGACTCTGACCATCAGGGGTCAGTCTGGTACCAGAGCACACTCAGGACCAAAACCACCAACAAATCAACTCTTGTTTCCACAGACTGTATGAGTCACTGAATAAAGTATAAGGCTCATAGTTTCCACACATCTGTATTAGGTTTTCTTCTTCAAAGTAAAACTCATAGACGCTTATTTTAACAGTTGCTCAAAATTACACTGTGTCTTAGTCTTCACGTGCTGCATCAGCTGATAGTTTACATTATAGCTCTGTTAGCTTAGTTCTGTTTTTAAACAGAAAATAGCCACAATAAATCCATAAATCACCTCTGTTTTCTGTTCGGTTTGTGTTGTCAGTAGTTCAACTAAAGATCTGTTTGGAATCCAACAAACAAGGTCAGAACTGTCACAGTTTAGTCTGAGCCGTGGATCAACAAACGGCAACTTAGCAAAGATAGTAACATCCCATAATAACTTTATACCTTAGAAGAAACACTGACATTTCATCATCAAACTCCATTCTTGACATTTACAGCTGAGTCCAGTGCAGAAAACAATGGATCCTATTTTTATCACTTATTTTCTTTGACTCTAATAGTTGTTTCTTTGTAGTTCTCATCCTCAACTCAGCCTGTGTTAGTTTCCCCTCCATGTTAGACCGGCAGAGTGACTCACTACTCCATCTAGTGGTCACATAAATCCTCTGGCCCGTCACTGGAAATAAATTCAGTTCATGTCTCTACAATTGAATACATCAGCATCTTTGGCAGAACTTCACTGCTCTTTATTTTAAACATCTAATGATCATTTTAGTACATTTTAAATGTATTTTAAAGTAGTAATACTACATATAGACCCTTTTACGTACAGTCACATAAAATAATTGTACTTGATGATTTCCCACATTTGCACAGAGAGGAAAATAAACCATAAATAAACCAGACAAATCCAACTGTTGAGCGCTTTTGACAGTGAATCGTCTATCTCCATCTGTCCATCACTGTAATAAAACATGTCTGGTCTGTCTGTTTTCTCTAATATGATCTCTCCGACTGTTCCTGAATGTTGAGTCGTTATGATTTTCTTTGTTCACGTCACTTTTTAAAAAAATCAGCACTTTAGCTCTGATGTGGTCAAACTCCTGCCCTCAAACAGAAAATAAAAGCTGAATGTCTTCATCCTGACTGACTCTGTGCCTGCAGTGACCTGCCGGGTCCCGCCCGTTAAACACCTGACGCTCCACCTGAACCTGCAGCAGCGTCACCTCTGCGTATGTTTGGCTCCGCCCACCACCCAGTCTGCTCCGTGCATGCCGCGGCAGAATCCTGGTCTGAAAATCAAACGTCCCTCTGTGAACGGACTCCCACCACAGGACTCGACCCGGCACAAACTACAGTAACCAGCCACCATATTGCATGTTCCAGAGTTTAGTGCCTATAATATTGTGCGTCTTGCCAGAAGCCACCATGTCAGCCAAGCCATGTTGTGTTTCTAGACTTAGTAGTGATGTGTGTGGTGACTTCATAGTTGCTAATATTGAGGATGAATATTCTGCTTTTACTCTGGTTGGAATTCAGTGGAAACTCCAATACACTGTCGCTGTAGACAAAACTAGTTTTTACCTGTTTTCTTATTTTTCTTTCTAACTAAAAGCGTTTGTTGTCCCCTGATGTCGTCTGACTGTTTGACTCATTCAGCTTCTAATGCATAGACCTGAGGATGAAGAGCAACATCACCACATGAATATAAAACATAGAAATGATTAAATAAGACAGCAGAGTTCACTGGAGTCTGATAACGAAAGAAACAACCCCCAACAAGAAATAGGGAAAATACAAATGATTTACTTCATGTTATGTTATAATGATAAACTTTATTTCGAACATAAGTAGGGATAGAATATAAAGGCGAACAAAAGGCAAAGAAAATCACAAATTTAAACAACACTCCAGAATATCGAAGGCAACAAGCAACCAAAAAAAAAGTCACACAATGTACAACTACCTCATTGTGGCTCTTCAACAACACTTTATGTTTGAAATATAGTAGGAAGACGCCGAGTTTACATTGTCCTACCCCAATTTTACATGACGAATATGTTCAGTTCATAAAAAAGAACAGATCAAATTATAACATACCATAGAAAACAGAACCGCACAAAACAATACAGCTGTATTTCCTTCTTTAAACACTTTCATCACCGTCCTGTGTTAAACTGCTGTTCCTCATCCTTATATTTATTTAAAAATTGTATCTCATATATTCCTTTAAACTGATTTATGTTTTTACTTTGCTTTAATTCATCTGCTCGACTGTTCCATAATTTAACCCCTGTAATTGAAACACACACACATCCATTTACAGTTGGTCTGACACAGTTCATCCTCCCTTCTCTGAGAGCAATTTCTGTATTTTATTTGGAAGTAATTTATGTCTTGCTTTAAATATTAGTTGTGCTGTTTTAAACTGAATCAAATCTGGAAATTTTAGAGCTTGTAATCTTAAAAAAAATGCATTATTCAGTCTAATGGCCTTGTTTTTGCTTTGTATATATTGTTTGTATATTGGTTTTATGTGTTTCCATACACCTCAACCATACACAGTAACTCAAATACGTAAAACTAATGTACTGTTTAACATATATAGTGCTTTCTAACTGAGGATATGCCTTGTTTTTCCCAGGACGGTAATGTTCCATGTCAACTTCCACCAAATTATCTATTTGCTTTAATATAATTACATATGGACACGTTGCATGTTATTGTTAATGTCCGGTAATCCCGCACATGCGCAGTACGCTGGAGGGCAAAAGCATCGCTCCAGCTAATGACAAAACATAGCTAAGCAACCACTGCCGTTGTCATTTCAGAAACATCTGCTCCAAAAGGAAAATGAAAGAGATACGTATGACTAGTTTAGATCACCTTTGTGCTGATGATTGCGAAAGGTACAACGCAAAGCTAACTGTAACTGTAACTGAAAAGCTTCCAGACCCGTTTCAAATAGCTGACGAACTGTGGGTTGACAGTCCACAGAGTAGAGGACTGTCAAGCTGAACCGAGCCCGACGGGACCAGACGGGTCGGGCTGGGTCCAGACAAAAATTTAGGAATGCTGTTCGGGTTCAGTCGCATCATCTTTATGTGTGTGTTGCACAAGTTGTTATTTAATAAAGGTAATGTTCACATACCACAAATGTGTAAACAAGTGAAGTTAATGACAATCTATATATGGGAACAACTTGATTTAACTGATCAGGTTTGGACACAAACATTGAAGTGCCTGTCAGGTTTGGGTCAGGCTCGGACAGCTCATGCAGGGCTCTACCGCAGAAATGTCCTCCAGTTCAGTATGTGGACATCTATACGAACCTCATCAACACACCAGGGGTTTACACAGCAGAGGACATGAAAGCATAGAAGTCACTAGATGGACAAAATTTCCATGTGTCAGGGCATGTGGGACAGATAATGGACCACTGACATGATCACATGACCACCGTGTGTTCACATTCTCATGGCTGTTAACCATAGCTTTGGCTGTTTTTCATCAGCTGGAAACCAGTGAAATTGGGACACCCTAAAACGAATGACACTGAATGACCAATGACAGAAGTCGTTCTGTATAGTATAGTATAAGTATAAACCGGAGGGAGAGGTCATTTTACCTACCAGAACAACTACCATCATTGGTTATTCGTCGTACACGTACCAGACCACTACTGTCATTCCTCATTCGGTGTCATTCATTTTAGGGTATCCCTGTGAAATTTAACGTTGCTGTCCTTCTTTGGTCTGTTAGTCCATCCTACAGCGCTACAAGTGTTTACTATATTGATAGATTTTTGAATTGTTAATATGTCACGGCTGTATTTCAATTTAGCAACAACTTCACGGCTGAAACCAATGCAGGATGCCAGAGAAGCAGTCTTTTTGCCCTCCAGTTGGAGGCGGAGTAAAAAATCATGTGCGCGTGATGTCACGTGGCAACGTGTCCATAAAACATTCCAAATGGCCATAAAATACAGATCATTGGGATACAAACAAACTATGAAATAGAACATATTTAAGAATTCACCTTAAAAGAGCCTGGTTTTAATGGGTTTAGATCAGAATGTTTAATATGTAACTGAAGCTTGTCGCTTTTTTTTTTTTTTTAGATTTTCTTGGTGAAATAACTTTCTGTGAACATATTTTCTTTTGGTTCTGTATTTAATCACATCCAAAACAGAACAATTTTTTAATAATTTTATATAAAAAAATTCCAGTGACATTGTCTTGGTTTATTACTTATATCGTTAAATTTGCTTTGTATTTTCCTTTTTATTTTCACTAAAACTTTAAGACAGATTAAAAACATTCACGTGACCTCTATGACCTCTGACCCAGTTCAAATACGGCGCTCTGATTGGCTGACCACGCGCACCTGCAGACATGGTGAAGGTGCCTCTGAGAGAGACCCTGATTCTGCTGATGTTCCTCCTGGTCTCCGCCGGTAACGGACCGGATCCTGACCGCGGCAGAAGCGAACTGCGGCGCGTGCAGAGCCTGGCCACTCAGCCCCGGCATGGAGACTGCTGGGCGCGAGCTCTGGAGCACCTGGACACGCGCTGCCGGGACATGACGTCAGAGAGCCAGAGCCGCATCGCGCTGAGGTTTACGTACTGTCACCTGAGCAGGTAGGTAAGATTTAGAGTTTATTTTAGTGATGGGAATTCGGAGCGCATCCAGAGGCTCGCATCCCGGCCGATGCAGAGCGGTGGAGAACACAGAGTGGCTCCCATTGTAAAAAATGGCGGACGAAATATGGACCTCCTGCGGAGGCGCCGATAGTTCCAAACAGTATGGGTGTCGGAACACATTCATTTCTATTGCTAGTGATCTAGCAACTCCAGCGGTAAGTTAGTAAGATATTATCTTTAAAATTATCAAGTGTACTTCCTGTATTAGCGGACATTTATGTTGTAAATTCTGTTTTCTTTGGTATGTGTTAGCGTTTATATAAATTTAGATCTTATACAACCGTTATGTTAGATTTTCAGCTGTAGCCCGATAGTTAGCTAGTTTGAATTGGCCAGCTGTTGAGATTTAACCAGTATAATATACTACAAATGAGTTAGGATTCACGTGAGGTTATTATTCTTTAGAATCTTTATAGACCCTTTAGGCCCATTCTTCACGTCATGACCCAAAACAGAATGTATGCGCTCTCTCTCTCTCTCTCTC
>JAPQRQ010000026.1:5576101-5587239 GCA_037367365.1 Apogon talboti | reverse complement strand
ATACGGAAACACCAAGTGTATCAGCCTTAAACTGGGCTTTGTCTCACGAGAGCAAGAGATGGGAGATGTGGGGACGCATGTCAGCCAATCAGCTTACAGACCACTGATGCCTCCGCGATGTACTGAGACCGCGAAGTGTGAGGGTTCACTGTATTTCTTTTATTTCCACTCTTGTTTGAAGTAACTTTTTTTTATATTTGTTTTTGTCTCTACTTGTCATTTCACCCTGTTTTCTATATGTTTTTGATCCTTAGACTCTTATTTTCTTATTTCTACTTTTTTTTTTTACTGCTTTTTTATTCTTTTTACTGGTGTTTTTACTGTTTCTGTATTTATGCACACTCTTATTTTGAGTTATATTAATATTTCTACAGCTTTTCTTTTTACTTCTTTTGTCATTTCTCCTTATTTTGTTGTCTTTCTAATCCTTAGACTCTTTATTTCAAGTCTTATCTCCAGTTTTCTATCCAATTCTGTTGTTTTTACTGTTTTTTTTCTGCTTTTCTACTGTTTCTCTTCACATTAAACTTGTTTCTCATTCTTAGACGCATATTTCTTGTCTTATTCATACTTTTTTTTTTACTCTGCTCTTGCTTATGCAGTCATTTAGGTGATTTTATATATATTTTTTTAGTATGTCATTGATTTTCATCCTGTTTCTCTCTTTTCCATCCTTGTTTTGGGTATTTCTGGTATTTCATCTTTCATTTCTGCTGCAGTTATTGAGTCATGACAGTGTTTTGTCAGTGAAAAGAATAAAAAACTAAAGCAGAAAAGTTATAAAAAACTACATCAGTGTCCCTGCCTATGCTTCTGCCCATGACTGTCCACAGTTCTGATTCATTGACTCTTATTTCTAGTCTTTCTGTTTATTTACTGGTGTGATTTTAGTTTCCCCTGTTGTTTCCATTCTTTCTTTTCGTTTTTTTCTACTGGGTCTCTGATGTTTAAACTGTTTCTGTATTACTGAACACTCTTATTCTGAGTCATTTTAATAATTCTACAGTTTCTTCTACTATTTCTTTTGTCATTTCACCTTGTTTTCTTTGTGTTTCTGCTCCTTACACTTTTATTTCTTCTCTTATTCATAGTTTTTTAAAATCTATTTTGGATTTTTTTACAGTTGTTAGGACTATGTCTATATTTGGTTTTTATTAGGTTTATGATGCTTTTGCTGTTTTTGTTCTTTTTTTCAGCTTTTTCTACTATTTGTGTTTTTATTTGACCTTGTTTTCCTCATGTTTTCCTCTCCTTAGACCCTTATTTTGTCACCTATTTCTCATTTTTTGGTCTATTTTTGCTTTTTCTAATGTTGTTTGTGCTGATTTGGGTTTTTTCCTTTTCTTTTTATTATATCTATGATGCTTGTACTCTTTCTGTTGTTTTATTCCATCTTTTTCCAGTATTTATTAGTTATTCCACCTTGTTTTCTTTGTTCTCCTGATCTTTAGACTCTTATTTTGTTTCTTATTTCTAGTTTTTCCATCTACTTTGCTTTTTTTACTGTTTTATTTTTTGTTTTTTTTTACTGTTTTTCTTCTGTTTTCTACTGTTTATATTCTCATTTCACTTTTGTTTGTGTGTTTCTGATTCTTATTTCTTTTTTAAATCTCCTTTTATATTGTTTGCTGTCACTGGCAAATGCCAGTGACAGCTACTTCTTTTTTTAGTAGATTTATAATGTTTGTACTATTTCTTTTTCTATTATTATCTTCTCATTTCACCCTGTTTTTTGTGTTCTTATCCTTGGACTTTTATTTCCATTCTTATTTCTAGTTTTTCTTATTGTCCACTTTGGCTGCTTTACTGTCACTTCCACTGTTTTTCTTTTCATTTCTTCTATTTATCTTCTCATTTCACCCTGTTTTCTTTTTCTCTTTGTGATCCATCGACTCTTATTTCTTCTCTTTTTCTATCTACTCCAGCTTTTTGCTGTTGTTTCCACTGTTTTTCTTTCTTTTTCTACTCTTTATCTTCACATTCCACCGTGGGTTTTTTTTCCTTCTTTCTTTTCTACTTACACAAAGTATTTCTCATGTTTATACTTCTACTTCTGCTCATATTTTGAGTTCTTTTCCTTACTTTCTTCTTTTTCTGCGTTTTTTCTTTTATTTCCTGTATCTGTTTATTTCTCCCGTCTTTTTTCTACTGTCATGAGTCTGATGTTGCTGTTGTGTTCATGCTTCCGTTTCTTGTGTTTCCCTTCCTCGTCCTTGGTTTCTCCTGTTTTTAGATCCGACCGTTTGCTTCGGTCTCAGTGAAATAACAGTGGATTTTTGGACTATATAAAGCTGACAGTGGTTTCCAGTGTCCGTCAGCTGCTCTGTCTCCATCCCTGGGGGGTTGGACGGGGGGAGTCTGTTTCTCTTTAGGTCAGTGGGTCGCTCACTCTTTCTCTGGGGGAGGGGCATTCTGTAAATGCCGGCAGGCTGGAGGTCAAAGGTCAGGATGTTGGTATTATCTCCTCCCCTGTCAGACGATAACACAGTGTTTGTGTTTCCTTTGCTCTGATGTGTTGTATGAGTTGGGTGCGTTTGTTTTGTGCTTCACAAATGGGTGGAGCTGATGCGTGTTCAGTGATTCGTATCATTTATAGTCATCACCGTCCACATCCACAGTGACAGAGGTGCATTAGTTTTATTTAACCCCGAATCGTGTTTTTGGGATGCATTTCTTTGAATCACCTTCTCTGCCCATCAATCCATCTGTACTCCACAGGTCAACTCAGATAGAGAGAATCATCAGTAACTAACAACACAAGGCATGAGAAAAGAATATGTCTGAACCCGAGTTTTTTCCAAGGGTCCACATGAGAAACCCGAGTTGTGTCAGAGCGCCAAACTCCGCCAACAACAAATCAAATATAAGTCTACTCAATATTAATTTTCTCCTATTGTAAAAAGTACTACATTATATAGTTTTGCACTGCAACTGATAATCAAAATAATTTGAATATTCTGTAACAATAAAGATTTAAAATAGTGGAGTAGTTCAATACAAAAAACAAATCATTTCAGTGTTTCATCTAATTTTTAACCTTCAAGCTGAACATCATAGGTGCATTTTCCACATTGCATGTAAATGGGGAAGACTCTAGACAATATTTACACATACCCAGACCAACACTATATGGACAAAAGTATGTGGACATGTTGAATCCAGGTGTTTTTCTAACGGGTCTGGGATACAAAACAATAATGACTAATGTCATGCAGTTTTATATTGGGATAAATATCATTGCATTGGTTAGTTTGGTTTAAATTGTTATCTTTGTTTCTAAAATACCTCAGAGATGGTTTTAACATTGTTTTTTTGTTGGGTTTTTTTTTTATCAATGACTATGATTTTAAATGTTCTGACTCTAAATTTCTAAAATATTTTTCATACTCTGACTGTGAATAATAATTTTCTACCACAACTAACCGGTTATCTACTGAGGAAGAAAAATCTCCCATTAAACTTCAAGGAAATATTGATGTTTTTATCTCAAATCCTCATGAACAGGACATCTTACAGCTGTAGACATGATGTGTCCCAATACTTTTGTCCATATAGTTTAGAAACATCAACATTTCCTTAAAGTTTAATGGTAGATTCTTCTTCCTCAGTGAGATGTGAAGAAAGTAGCACAATAAGTTTATGAACCTGACTTGTTTCTACTGCCCTTTTTTCTTTGTTTTTGGTCTATATAGTCAAATTTTTTTCTCTCTTATTTCTTGTTTTTCTACCTAGTTTTGCTGTATTTTTTCTTGCTCTTTCTACTATCTTCTGCTTTTTACTTGTTCTTTGATTTTTTTACTGTTTCTTTATTGCTTTACACACTTCTTCAGAGTCATTTTAATATGTGACATTGTTTACCTTATGTTTCTGATCTTTAGACTCTCATTTCTTCTGTTATTTCTAGCCTTACACAAATAAAGATATTATCTGAAGGCTGTGGTGAGGGAAGCTTGTTTTTCACATGTGTGCAGCCCTGGTGGTGATGACCTTTCCTTCAGTTGGGGTCAAACTACTGAATACATTTTATGGATTTTCTTTTTTAATAAGATTCCTGATTCTACCAATCCCAACTGAACAGAAATCCAAACTGTATCATGTGTTTTTATCAATAGGTGAAGGTTTCATCACTTTGTATTTTGAGACATGATGGTAGAAATAATAACAGAATATGATGTGGATGCTCGCTGCTGAAATGCACCCTGGGAGTCGTAGTGTGGTTAATGTGGTTTTGAATGTGTTGATGCTCAGCACATTCTCTCAGTAAGGTAACGTCCAACCGTGCACTTTACTGGAATGTACTAGAAATGTGGAGGTTCATCTAGAACAACAGAACATCCTTCCTTCCTTCCTTCCTACCTTTCTTTCTTTTTCTTTCTACCTTCCTTTCTTCCTACCTTTCTTTCTTTCTTTTTTCCTTCCTACCTTTCTTTTCTTTTTCTATTTTCCTTTGTTTTTTTCTTACTACTACTACTACTAATGCTAATACTACTACTACTACTACTACTACTACTATAGGGATGTGAAACATACGACCCGTGGGCCAAAACCAGCCCACCAGAAGGTCTGATCCGGCCCATATGAATTTGTGAAATGCAAAAATTACACTGAAGATGTCAACAATTAAGGGTGTCAAGTGTATTTTAGTTTCAGGGGCCACATATGATCTAAAGTGGGTTAAATCAGTAAAATGCTATCATAGTAACAACTCCAAGTGTTTCTCTGTGTTTTAGTGTAAAAAAGTAATTATTACTTACAAATGTTTACATTTCCAAACTACCTTTTCACAAAAAATCTGAACAACTATGAACAACCTGAAGTGTGTTAAAAGAAATTAGTGTAATTATACCAATATTCTCCCTGTTACGAAATGTTTTGTGTATTTGTAGATCCACTGTGATCTGTAATTTGTGATTCACATGTGTAAATGATAAACTGAGGCAGAGTATTGTTAAAATTGCACTTGTGTTTCTTAAGAAATTTCAGGTGGTTCATTGTTGTTCATGGGATTCACATTTTAAAGGATACTTTGTAGATGTAAACATTTTCATAATGTAATTTTGCTTTTTTAACGGTTATTATTTTAATTTATATTTTATTTTCTTCTCTTTCTGCTTCTGTTTCACTTCAGTCACATTATTAAGGTTTACACAGGACATTAACTCAATCATCTGTGTGTATTTTCTGATATTTCATATATCAATCCCAGATTTCTGTTTATATAGTTACTGTACTTCATTAAACCCTTATCTCTGCCTCTGCATTGATTGTTTTAATGTTATAGTAGTGGGTTATGTGTTGATATTTTTTTCTTCTGGTACTTGTTTGTCCACATCCTTGGTTTTCAAGTTAGAGTCAATGGGGTTATGAGTGTAAAGCAGTGTAACGTCTCTACAGTGAAGGAAACTCATGTGTTGTATTTTATTGAGTCTCATTGTTCGGCCACATGTTGTGTGAGTTAAAGCTCGTGCTTAGTGTGGTGTCATTACTCACTATTGTTCCAACACATGTCGCGTGTGTGTCCGTGGGTGGGTGTGTGTGTGTGGGTGTATGTGTGTGTGTGTGTGTTGGCGGCAGCAGATGGTCGTGGCCTCTCAGGGGAATCTGGGGTTAAATCTCTCCTTTTAGCTTCGAGGCAGATTAAATGTCATGCTGCTGGTCTGAGGGGGGCGGGGCTTATCTCAGGTGTTCCTGCAGGATCACACCTGTCCTTTTGCATCCCTGCTCTTTGTCTGACATTTGTACTGGGTAAAAGGCCAATAACAATACCTGCCAAGGTTTAGAGCCAATGATGTCATAACATTTTGCTAATAATGTAATAAGTTATTAGTTTATTATGTGGTTGGACTAGAATTGTAGCCGATTATGCACTAATAATACATAAATAGGACAGTATGTGTTGGAAATAAAAGATGGTTTTGCAGTTTTTGTGCAGTTTGCTCATCAAAAATATAGTAGATTCCATAGTCAACATATTCATTCATCAAGGATATGTAATGTGCAATTCTCTCTGTTCTTAGCTATGTTTCAAACATTTAATTACATTATTAGCAAGTTATAACAATTTGAATGGGCCCAAATTATTATTACTTAACCCTTGGATGCATATGTGGGTCAAAATGACCCGGTGAGGTTGTATTCTTACAATGTCTTTGTAATGAAAAGTTATTATTATTTCATATTCCAGGTATTCCTCAGAACACGTTATTGACATCATGCCATTTACATTTTTAATTAACCTTTTATAGATTTTATGTAACCGTAGGTTTTGTATTACTACCCCAAGCTTCCATAGGTGGGTCAAAATGACCCCCATTCATTTACAATGGAATTACATCTGAACCTTTGATTCATTCTACAGCAAAACCAAAGGAGTGACTCACTCACGAAATGGATGTTGATATTGTTCTATTGCTGTTATAAACTATATATACAACAACAACATAAAACAACAATATAAAATATAAACAATATAAAAAAAGCAATTTAAATTTGTTAAAAATGTAAGAAAAAAATTTCAATTATTTCAAACATGAAATGGATGTAAAAATATAACACAAATGATTAGTTGTAGTTTCTGTCATGAGTTAATGAGCAGTAGAAGAGACATTTACTGTATTAGGATCAGTAGGAAGAGAAACTGAGCCAAAGTTTTTCAGTGACACCTAAAATTGTGATAAATATTGATTTGGAGCAGTGGTTCCTGAACTTTCTCAGCTTGAGACACAAAAGATGAAAAATAATTAAAAAAGGTAAAAATAAATATGTCTTCTCTGGACCCTACAGAATGAATCACATCTTAATACGTTGTTTCTGTCTTTTATTTCATTTTCATTTTGCTGTCTTTTATTACTGATGCCTTTCCTCTACATTTCACTAGAAGGTCAATATTTATAAACACTTATTTTATCTTCAGACATTAGAATAGTGTATGATGTTATTGTTGCCTATCTTATTCTCTGTGACCCATTTAAGATCCTGACACTAAGTTTGGAAAAATCAGATTCAGAGTTCTGTGAAGGCTGCATGAATTCCTAACTGAAGTCGCATTATTAAAAACAGGTTTATAACATGGAAGTGGTTAGAGATATCAATATAGTTACAATTGATCACTGATAGGAAGTTGAATATGGACTTTCATTTGGGTGCATGACCTGTGACCTTGATGGTCAAACTCAAGGTCACCAATGTCTAGATTTCAACAATCTTCTCTGAAACTACTGTTCGGATTCATATTAAATTTGATATGCATCTTCCTCTGTGCAATATCTACGAAGTGTATTCATAGTCTTGAGAAACTTAGATATTTTTTAATGTTTGACGACTTTTTTAAATATAAAAAATTTTCCTTTACTTCTACTGGTCCATATGCTTTATAACATGTAAATGGTTCCACATATCAATCTAGTTCCTATTCATCACTGATAGAAGTCATATATGGACTTGGACTGAACTAATTGAGTTCTCCTCCAGTGAAAGTACCACCCACTTCTATTGGAGATTGATCTGCATCCAGACCACAGGACTGGAACATAGAACAGAACCTGACAACCTCACACATTCAACTGGGGATTGATTCAATAGAACAGAACCTGACATACAGGGACATTAGAACTATTTTTGTTTTTCTTAAGTGTAAAGCTATGGTTTGCAGACAAAACCAGCAGTGTCTAGTTATTACTAAACTGTGAAACATAACCCATCACCATCCCGTTGCAAACTCGTTGTCTCGTGGCACAAAAACAAACCCCAGAATAAAAACTAAAAGTGCTTAAAATGATCATTATCACTATTGACATGACTGATCCATGACATTTAAGGGCTAAGCTGGGGTGGTTCTGCGTCCAATGAGGATGCTCTGCGGATGTATTCTGGACCGGTTCACCTCGGCTGTCACCACGGCAACCAGAGCCCAGACGAGCAGAGGGACTGGATGGATCATAGGCTTCTGTCGGCGAATTGATAAACACTCTTTATTTTACCTTTGCATCGGCTTGATCCCAGTTCATCAATAATCAGCTGAGTCATCGTTCATTTTTCTCCATCGACAGACTCTCACAGTCTTTAAGGAAATTCATTTTTGACGGGTAGATTGGCAGATTTCCTTTCTGTCAAATGATTCTGCCACTTGCACCAGACTAAATAAAATGATCTGATATAATGTGTGTTTAAATCCCACAGCATTTAGGAAGAATAGAGGTTAATAGAAAGAAAATTTTTGTCTGTTTTTAATTAACTTAAATATTAGTAGGAAGTGAAATGGCTTCACACCCTGTTTTATTCATGTCTATTATGTGTTTGTGCACTGAAACTGCAATGGTTTTCATGTTTTTAGTTTCCACCATAGGGGAGGGTGTATTCAGTGGT
Organism: Apogon talboti; assembly: GCA_037367365.1. NCBI lineage: Eukaryota > Metazoa > Chordata > Actinopteri > Kurtiformes > Apogonidae > Apogon > Apogon talboti. Next base: position 5,578,875 of record JAPQRQ010000026.1, on the reverse strand, counting down.
GTTCAGTTGGTCGTAGTCTTCAACCTCACCACTAGATGTCACTAAGTCACTCATTGAACCTTTAACATTTCACTTTCAACTTTTTCCAACAGTTTTTAACACTGATGATATTTTGGTAAATTCTGACTCATTCATCTGTTTGGAACCTTTCGACCTTCAAAATGCTCAAGAATCTGTGAATATTTGAAGGATTCAGTGCAATTATGTTTTTCTACCCTCATCACGCTTCCTGGTGTTACCCCCACATTGAATTAATATGAGCAGAAAGAATATTCAGTGTTTGCATGATTTTAAGATGGAACAATATGTTATTGTGCAGATTATAACTCTGACCCTGATTCCTTCTGATCAGACCAGTTCATGATGAGCGATGCGGTAACATATTCTAACTGCTTGTGTTATTGTCTTAAAATCGATCATATGGAGCTGTTGTACTGTTGTACTCGGTTTTGTATTGGTCACAGATGACTAAGGATTATATTTGAAAACTGGTCAAGACCCCAGTGGCAGAGACATCACCAAATTACCTATACATACTTATAAATAATGCAAATAAAACAGGGTTTAAATGTTAGCAGTTTGTCCTTTCATCAAAACTCTTGTAAATCTCTTGAATATTTGCCCTGTATGTATATCTGCCCCATATCCATCATATTCTCATGTCTCCTTTTGACCTGGTTGCTGGTTATCTGGTCTGGTCTTGGTCATGACTTAGTCTTGGTTTAACAGGTCTTGACTTTGTTGTCGTTCCTATTCTTATAGGAATATCAGATTCCACATAAACACAGCGACAGTGTTTTCCAGAGGGACAGAGCCTCATCAATAAACTGATTGTATCCATTATTAAAAAGGATGCTGAGGGGTGTTTTATAGACTCTGTATCAGGGGTGTCAAACATACGGCCAGTGGGCCAAAACTGGCCCACTGAAGGTTCCAATCCAGCCTGCGTGATGAATGTGCAAGTCATGAACATCAAGGATGTCAAACTCATTTTAGTTCAGGGGCCACAAACAGACCAATTTAATCTCAAATCTCAAACAACAATAGCATAATAACCAATAAATAATGACAACTCCTAATTCCAAACTCCAAAATATAACATTATTATGCCTCTTACTAAATGTTTAGTGCCTTTGTAGATCCACTGTGATCTGTAATGCACATGTATAAATGATGAATCTGAAGTTACACTGCAAAATATCAGCTATGTATCTGATTTAGGACCACATATGAAAGTGGCCTGGGTCTGATTTGAAAAAAATCATGAAAAAAAATAATTTAAAAACATCAGATATGGGTCAGATGTGGGTGACTTGGGCCGCTTTGACCTGCAGAAGGAATGTAGCGTTAATGTTTTGTACCTTTGTAGATGCACTGTGATCTGTAATACACATGTATATGATGATAAGTTGAGGCGTAATATTGTATTGTTGAAATTGGATTTACTTCTCTAAAGAAATTGTAGGTTGTTCGGTTACATTTTTGGTGAAATGATAGTCTGTACATTTTCAGAATTCAATTTTACTTCTTAGCACCAAAACAAAGAGAAAAATGTGGAGTTGTCAATATTTATAGGTTGTTTTGTTATTTTACTGGTCCGGCCCAGTTGACATCATACTGGGCCAGATGTTGTCCCTGAACTGGACTGACTTAGACACCCTGGTCTACATGATCCACATCAGACCAGGTTAGATTTACACATCCAACTGTCACTGCTGCTCTCTGCTTCTCATTTTTTCTTAATTTGTTGTCAAGGAAACCAAAATGGAGGCGAGAGGATGTGTCAAACTCTCTCTCTCTCCCGCCCCCGCCCCCCCCCCCACACCCCCCTCACCCACCGGGCAGCCCTGTGAACCAAACCGAGCGGATCTAACCCACTTATTCCTCCCGAAGCCGCCGCCGCAGCAGCAGCCTGTCGGGTCCGCGTCAGTCCGGACCGTCTGTGGGTCTGCGTCTGGGTCTGGGTCCGAGCCGTTCCGCTCCGGTCCGTGCCTTTGCGTGCGTGCGTGCGTGTCAGTGTGTGTGTGCGTGTATCTGACCCGGTTTCTTCTCCGTGCTGTGGACCGGGAGAGCCGCTCTCTCCCCGCACCAACATTTTCTTTAATGACCGGATTTGTGTTTTGCTGCGCGATGTACATGGACAGAAGCAGCCTGACCAGGGGTAAGTCCGCATCTCCAGCAACATACATGCACATCCACACATGCACCTGCACCGCCCCTGCACGTACATGGATACCTGCTCATGCACGGACACACGCACGTGCACACGCACATCTGCAGCCTCACCACATCGATGCATCCCATTTTAATTTATACTTTAAATGCAAATGTTTCAAAAATATATAGAAATATAATCATGATGATGGGGGGTTGGGAATGACTTACGCGCGCCCCCACATGCTGTCGTTCACGCGCACACACTGACCGACATCTCGCCGCAGTGAATGTAGGCTAGTATGGCTGCATGATACTGCGTCTGCCAGATGTGAGCCCCCACTATCCCCCGTTTTTTATTCAGTTTTGTTTTATTCTTCATGATCAAACATGGCGGATTTTGGGGTCTGCAGACACATCTGCTTCATTAATCGAAGTGCTAATGATCCCACAGATGTCAGCTGATCAATAATGTCTCCACATACACCAAATCCACAGCAGCATCAAGTCAGTCTTTACTGACAGCATCCAGCACGTCCGTGCGTGCGTGTGTCATTGTATTGATGGACTCTTAATCCATTGATTTTGCACGGAGTTGCTGATGGAGAGGAGCAGGAGGA
>JAPQRQ010000026.1:5555055-5566772 GCA_037367365.1 Apogon talboti | reverse complement strand
AACTAAAGATCTGTTTGGAATCCAACAAACAAGGTCAGAACTGTCACAGTTTAGTCTGAACCATGGATCAACAAACAACAAGTTAGCAAAGATAAGAACATCCCATAATAACTTTATACCTTCATAAGCCTCAGAATCAAACGCTGAAGAAAGAAACTCTGACATTTAACATCAACAACATCAAACTCCATTCTTTACATTTATAGCTGTGAACAGTGGAGAAAACAATGGATTCTACTTTTATCACTTCTTTTCTTTAACTCTGGAAGTTATTTCAAATGATTCTTATCCTCTTTTTGGTCTTGGTGTTAGTTTTCCTCACCATAGGAGACCAGCAGAGTGACTCACTACTCCCTCTAGTGGCCCGTCACGGGAAATAAATTCTCTACTATGCATTGGCATCTTTGGCAGAACTTCACAGCTCTTTATTCTAAACACTCTAATGATACTTTGAGGTCATTTTTTAACATTTGAAAGGAGAAATACTATATATAGACCCCTTAGTTTTGATTTTTCTCCGGTTTGGTGATTATAGGGCTCATGCTGGCTTACACATCAATAAATAAAAATGAACAAACCTGAAGTTCAGTCTGTGATCTCATAATAAACTTTCTCAGCTTTTTTACTCAGCAGCAGCAGGAGAAGGTACTATAATATGTACATGTGTTTTGATGCATGCTAAAATTAAATACATATTCCACATGTCTGACACAAACACACTCCTCAGTCCTTAACCACATTTATTTGGTTTGTATCTGTTCACTCTAGTTCCATGATGCTTTTCCAGGTCTGTTTTGGTGTAATGCCCATTTTCCATCAGACTACAAAGTCACCTTTAACCTTTAACCTACAGGTGTGCTCCAGATTTTAGCCAATCATCCACAGCCGTAGGTATTTTTTGGATTATGTTTCAGTCCAGCTGTCACTCGGATGAGCCAGAGACGTCATATGGAAGCTATTAGAGCGTGGTGTCTGTTTGTACAATCAGCTGATTTCATTCTGCCATCCCTATCCGTGTACCCACTCGTCCATCTGTCTCAGTTCAGATGAATGACTTTGTGCAGGAATCCAACTGGGACAAAAAATATGCAAAAAACAGTATTGAGCTATCAGTATTTGCTTTATTATCAAGGATAATCCATAGTTTATCGATCAGATCATAGGTTTAACTCAAATATACACATTCAAGATAGAATTAAACATATACAAATACTTCAAACAAGAAAGAAAAGATGCAGAAATGCTCAAATATCACCACAAAAACACTGGACTATTAATATTAAATTGCAGCCTTTTGTGATAGTAAAATTGGACAAGCTGACATTGCGAGAGCGATTCATTCCATTGTGCTGCTCTAATTATTGCAATTATTTTGACAGACATTGCAATGAGTCACAGGTTTGCAGAAAACAATAATTTTTGCCTTTCATTTTTGCCCATACATCTTTGTAAACAAGGACAGAAACTCTTGTTTCTTGTTGAATTTTTTTTCTGACGTTTGTGTCTGGTGCATGAGCTGTTTCACCCACATGAGCTAAATCCATCCCATCATTTAATGACAGAGATAATAGTGAGGAAAATAATGTTAAGATGATTTGTCCTGCAGCAAACACGCATGTCCTTTTACTTGTGGGGAATATGATTTGGAGTCTGGGTGTTTCAGACATTGACTATGTTTACATGCACAGTAATATTCCAGTTTTTTCATAGAAAGACAATATTCCAAAATAAGCTGTTCATGATGTTCATATCGTTTTAATATTCATTCATGTATCTCTAACATAGAGGATCTTTGTCTGCACTCCTGCAGGAATGTGTAAAATAACTTTTCTGATTGTGGTGTATATGCATGTAAACAATCCTTATAAAACTGGAATAATATGGACATCTTCCATATGTCTAGATTGGGGAATGCTCCACACAGAAAAGACTTAATTTAGAATATTCTGTTAAATCTGGAATAATAGTCAAATAATGTGCATGTAAATGTAGTCAGGGTTTCATTTATAATGATGTGTTGAGACATGTTTTGTCTTTATGAAAAAATATCAATCCCCAAGGTTCAGATATTTCACTCATCGCTCATTATTTTTTCATTCCTACGTGTATTGATAAATTCAGGCCATTATAAAAAAGTAAAATGATAATGTTATATATTAAAATGCCTAAAACGTATCTGCCACAGTTATTAGAATGTTGATAATCATACCAGACTGGGACTTTAATTTTATTTTGTCATGTAAAGACTTCACCTGATATATGGATTTAGATGCTTATTAATCTGTGATATGTGTATTTTTTTTAAAGATATACATTCTTGGAGTAACTTCTTAAAGCTGCAGAGGTTGAAAACAGAGGGAAAAACATCAGAATTTGGAAATACACACCTTCCTTCTGCAGCTTCTCCAAATCTAAACACTAAAAAGAAATCATAGATGAACCTAACACTGTTTTACACCATCACTAATCTTCTATGAAGCCATAGATCAGAGCAGTAGAGTCACATCTGGTCAGTGATTGGTTGTTACAGCTGTCAGTCACATACCTGAAAGCCTCATGTAGAATTTCCTTTCTACAGCCTGAAAACAGAGTCTAGAAAACAGTGTAAAAGTCTTGTTTCCTGTCAGAACCCTTGAATTATAATGTGTTGAAGGTGTTTATGTCATTTTTGCTCAGTGGTGCCATAAAAACACCATGCAGTGCAGCTTTAAAGGGATGATACTATCTTACCTTCAAGTGATTTTCTAAAAATATGCTGCAGATATTTTTTGAGGAAACCAGGTCAAGATGCACCGAGCAGACTGAGACATGTCTGGTATAGAGCATCCATTCAATATTCACCTCTGTATTTATGTGAATCTGGAGGATGGTCCTCTCTAAATCAGATGAGTACTCTTAGGTAAACTAGCCCCTTATACAGAATCTCCAGTCTCTTATCATACTAGTAGCTACAGCACTGGATTGACTGCCTGAATTATCTTTAATGTTCCCACAGTGAACATTTTCTTTTCATGCACCATCTGCATGGAATGAATTGCGAATATCATCCAATTTCAAACACTTCCTCCTTTATGTACCTTTAAAGGTGTTTTACAAGGTGTGAAAGAATCTTGTTACTGCTTTACATAATCCGTAACGGTGTAAGGGATGGATGGATGGGTGGGTGGATGGATGGATGGGTGGGAGGATGGATAGATGGATGGATGGATGGTTGGATGGATGGACGGACGGATCAACAAAATCATACAAAACCAGGGTTGTTTGTTACAGTGTTAAAATCAAATCCCTGTATTTTTACGAACTGTAGATGGTTTCTGTGGTTTACATTTTCCTTGTTCTTTCCTCAGGTCCCTCCTCCTCCTCCAGTCCCAGCTTGCTGACGAAGAGCCTTTCTCTGGAGCCACCCTGCTCCCCCTGTGGCCACCAGGGGGCGCTGGAAGGTGACGCCACCCTGCAGTCGACCTCTGACCCCGGGCCCAGCTCCTCCTGCTCAGGCCCCGCCTCTCTAGAAGGAGGGGCGGAGCTAACAGAGAACCGCGGCCCAGCTGACGGAGTGCTGCTGGTCAACGACACAGGGCCACCAGAGCTGCCGGCGACCATGGTAACACCACCGAGCAAGAGCAGGCCGCCACTGCCCGGACCCAAACCGCAGGGTAAAACCAGCAAACACATTTTATACACATTTATCAGACTTAGCTTTATTCTCAATGGTACATGATAGAACAAAATATAGTTACCCTGGTTTTGGTTTTTGTAGCATGAGAAAGATAACGGATAAAATATACAGCAAAATATGTAAAAGGTAAATTTAGAATAAAGACCACCATAAAATATGCAAAAGATAAAAAAAAATAAAATAACTTCTTAATATCTACAAAATTACACAGTATGCAGCAACAGTACAGGTAAAGTGATGCACAGTTTATGCACAGTAATGAATGCATGCATCAATAACCATCATCTGACTCCGCCCACTGCAGTCCCACCGAAGCCTCCGCACCTCCAGCAACAGGCGGGAGCCTCCAGGCCACGTCCCCGAGCTCCAGACAAGCCCCTTCCCCCTCCTCCACCGTGCAGACCCCTCCCAGCCGACCCGCGGGGCGTTCGGACTCCGCCCACCCGGGGAGATGGGACCGCCTCCCCCACCTGTGTCCTGTCACTCATTGAGAAGTTTGAGAGGTGAGTTCACAGAGTTGGATCAGACTTCCATTTTTATGAAGCATCCATTAAAAATATACCGTATATCATGACTGTCTCCTGAAAATTCTGACACATTCAGTGGAATGGGAAAAAATGTAAAGCCCCTCCATTTGTAACTGCACACAAGTGGCTCCACTGACTTGTATTTTATTGTCGTCAAACCCTAATGAAAAAGAGAAAAACATAGTATTTAATAAAAAAACAACCCAATAGACACTCATTCAACTGTAACGTCAGTTGTTGTTGTTGGACTTAAAATAATCCATGTGTGAGTTCAGCTCACAAAGGTTTGGGTGAATTGGTGCAGGGAGGAGTCACACAGGCTCTGATCAACAGGTTCTTTGAAGTGGAGCAATCAGGAAGAATGTGCTCGGCCGGTTGACAACAAACAGGGCTGAAGTGGGGAAGTGAATCAGGTCTGAGCTGCTGATAAAGGAGGAGTGGTTGTCTTCTCCCTTGTGATCAATGTCTGGTGCTTTTTAATCAGGAAATGACAAATACTGTGACCAAAAAATATAAATAAGACAAACTGGAGGTAGTAATTGGATACTGTTAGACATGTGCATTTGGGGGTTCACATTTAGATGTACAGAAGAACTTCACTCAGGACACTCTTGCAAAAGAGATTTTTAACCTCAACGACTTCTTTCCTGTTGAAATAAATGTTAAATAAAATAAATCAATAAAATAAATAAGTAAAATGCTGCCCTGTATTGCCCTTATGGAGTATTGTGATTTTACTGACATTGTACCGTATGTGTCTGTGTTCAGGGAGCAGATCATCATGGTTCCTGACATCACCGGCGGCGCTCTGTGTCCCCGACTCCCTGACCCCACCCTCACCTCCTCCCAGCCTTCATCACCTCCATCATCATCATCACCTGCCCCTCCCCTCACTGAGGAGGAGCCGCCCCCTGAGCTCAAAGGTCACGACCCTGCTGAGATCACTGTAGAGGCGGAGGGGGAGGGACCGGAGGAGAACCTTCATGATGACGATGAAGATGAGGAGGATGATGATGATGACGACGACGATGACGATGATGATGATGATGACGATGAAGAGCTGGCAGCAGCGTGTCGGGATGATGTCCATCAGAAGCGTCTGTCCATGGAATCAGGCTACAGCGCCTCAGAGAAACATCTGGAGGATGATGCGGTTGCCGTGGAGATGAGAGAACAGCAGCCACAGCCGCCACTGCTCGACAACCAATCAGAAATCCCCTCTGAGCGTCTGTCCCTCCCCTCGTCGCAGACAGACGGAAAGCTGGCCAATCGAGACAGTGGCATCGACAGCATCAGCTCGCCTTCGCACAGCGAGGAGCTCTGCTTTGCTGGCGTTGATGACGGGGGCGTGGCTTACCCGTGCAGCCCCGCCCTCTTGCCCCGCCTCTCTAGCTCATCCTCATATGCTGGTGAGGGAGGAGAAGAAGGGGAGGGGGAGGTGCAGGGGGGAGCGAGGAGGAGGAGGGAGTTCTCTGAGGAGGGAGATAGTGACCTGGAGGAGGAGGCAGAGCTAACGCTAGTGCTGCCACCAACGAAGACGGACAGACAGGACTCGACTGAGGTGAGACAGTGAAATTCAGATATTATTATTATTATTATTATTATTATTATTATATTGATGATCAGTTTAGCATCTATGGAAAAACACCTCCTCAATGGGGCCTAGAAGGTTGGAGAGTTGGCGTATGACCACAGGGGTGTCTGATGTGCCCTTACAGATAAGAAAGAAAGATCGTTATTCTGTCAGGATTTAGTCCTTCTCTCATACTTCATGTAACCTGGTAATTGTAGTTTCTAGTCAGAACGACTTTGGTCAGTTTGAAGATAAAGAGACAGGTTTATAATCTGTAAAGTTACCTGCAGGTCTGTAACCCATCCGCCCGTACGTGTGTCTGTGTTTACAGTTGTCTGTTCAACAGAGGGTTTTCAACATCGCCAATGAGCTGCTGCACACAGAGACTGCTTATGTCTCTAAGCTCCACCTCCTGGACCAGGTGAGACACTGGACACTGGTTTTATCTTCTTCATCTTGTTCTGTCCGGATTCTTTGCCTTTGGTCTGTTTGTGCTGCTGTTGCCATGGAAACCTCACAGTATTAACACATCGCAGATGAAAAACCAAAGTGTTAAAATATTTAATATCAGTTTCAAAATACTGTGCAGGAATGTGTTTACTGTTTACTTTAATATGATTTATTATTTATTATTACATTTTGTTCTTTACCGCTGAACATTTATGTACGATGGGATTAACACAGGAGCATTTCATTTAGTCTTAAATTAACTCTTCTCCTCCTTCCTCCTTCTCTTTCTTTTTCTTCTTCTTCTCCTCCTCTTTTTCTTCCTCTTCTCCTCCTCTTCTTTGTCCTCCTCCTCCTTCTTCGTCTTCCTTCTCCTCTTCCTCCCCCTTCTTCTTCTGTTTCTCCTCCTCTTCTTTGTCCTCCTCCTCCTCCTTCTTCATCTTCCTTCTCCTCTTCCTCCCTCTTCTTCTGTTTCTCCTCCTCTTCTTGTCATCCTCTTTCTCTTCCTTCTTTTTCTCCTCCTCCACCTCTTTGTCCTCCTCCTTCTTTTTCTTCTCATCTTCCACCTCCTCCTCCTCCTGCAGGTTTTCTGTGCCCGGCTCCTGGAGGAGGCCCGCTCTCGCTCCTCTTTCCCCTGTGACGTGGTCCAGGGAATCTTCTCCAACATTTGTTCCATCTACTGTTTCCATCAACAGTTTCTGCTGCCGGCGCTGCAGAAGAGGATGGAGGAATGGTGAGATGTTTCTCCTGTTTCCTAGTGTTATTTCACCTCCTGCTGCTGCTCTTGATCTCATTCTCCCTCCTCCTCCTCGTCCTCTGTAGGGACCTGAACCCTCGGATCGGGGACATCCTGCAGAAACTGGCTCCCTTCCTGAAGATGTACGGAGAATATGTGAAGAACTTTGACCGAGCCATGGAGCTGGTAAACACTTGGATGGAGAGATCAGCTCAGTTTAAGAGCATCATCCAGGAGATCCAGGTCAGCACAGATTAGATTATTCATCCTAATCATCATGCATCACTGTGGACATTTTTTACATTTGATCAAATTTTTCCTCTTCACTTGCATTATTTAAGTATGAGTTAGTGCATTTGGCACAATTTTTTGAAATTTAACCTGCACTAACCTGTTGCTGTGGTCGCGCAGAGGGAGGAGCGCTGTGGAAACCTGACTCTGCAGCATCACATGTTGGAGCCGGTGCAGAGGATTCCTCGCTATGAGCTGCTGCTCAAAGATTATCTGCACCGGCTGCCGGAGGACGCTCCGGACTACGGGGACGCCCAGAGTACGAAAACAAACAAAAGTCAAAAGCAGACGTAAAGTTAAAGTGAAGTAAAAGTCATTAATCATCTCATGTTTATCTGATGTGCATCTGTCTGCAGAGTCTCTGGAGCTCATTGCGACGGCGGCAGAACACTCCAACGCCGCCATCAGGAAGATGGTAAGAGACTCATATGGTCTTCTCTTTAAACATGCATAACCTCACATCAATTCATTTAATTTGAGTTCATTGAGTTTATTTCAGTCTCTATTGAAGGTTACACTACATGGACAAAAGTATGTGGACACGTTGAATCCAGGTGTTTCTTTTCTAACAGGGGTCTGGGATACAAAACAATAATGACAAATGTCAGAATATAGGTTTATATTGGGATAAATATCATTGCATTGGTTAGTTTGGTTTAAATTATCTTTGTTTCCAAAATGCATCAGAGATGGTTTTGACTTAATTTCTCTCAACATTGATTTTTTTTTTATCCATGACAATGATTTTAAATGTTCTACTTCTACATTTCTAAAATATTTTTCCTGCTCTGACTGTATATACTAATTTTCTGCCACATCTAACCATCTACTTTCTTCACATCTCACTGAGGAAGAAAATCTCCCATTAAACTTTAATGAAATATTGATGTTTTTATGTCAAATCATCATGAACAGGACATCTTACAGGTGTAGACATGATGTGTCCACATACTTTTGTCCATATAGTTTATAAACATCAATATTCAATAAAACAAAAACAGTAAGGGGCTATAACATAAGTTACTTGACGGAACCACTAGTATTATACGTGATCTTATGAAATAGCTAGCGATGAAAATTCACTACAGGTACGCTTTAATGAAATAGACATCATGATCCCATTTTATAGTCTGTCTAGATAGATTATTTTCATTGTTGAATCATTTCTGGTATTTTCTTGATTAATTAATAGATTTTTTTGGTTTATGAAATATTGGGAAGATCTGAAATATCTGAAAGAATCAGAGGACTTTAAGGGTTTTTCTAACAGATGATCAGTCGTTAGAATACACTCATCGACCACTTTTATTTGGTACACCTTGCCGGTACTGGGTGTACCTAATAAATTGGCCAATTAGTGACATGCTGCTGTAGTTCATCTGCTTCATAGTTCAATATGTTGTTCAGTCATAGATGCTCTTCTGTATAGCTCGGTTTTAAGCAGTGCTTATTTGAGTTTCTGTTGCCTTTCTAACAGCTTGATTCGGTCTGGTTCTTCTACGGCCCATTTTCTGTCGATTCTAGAGATGGTTGTGTGTGAAAATCTTTGGCAAAATGTTGTGAATCTGCTCTGTAATGTAATCCATGTCCAACCCATCGGCAGAATTTCATAGAAAGTCCTGAAGGTTTTGTGTAATCCTGTTGACAGACATACAGATGGGAGTGATCACTTATAAACAAACATCTATAATTCATCTATAATGATAGGGTTCATTTTAATTACTATATATACATAATAATAGGATTTTCAGATGCACCCGCCCTTATGTCTCTAATGACAGTTTGTCAGTTTAAAGTCAGTGAAAAAGTTTTTTCATTTATTTCCACTCAGTTTCATTTAAATACTGAATAAAAACTGAGATGCTGCTAATGCAATGACGTTAGATAGTGGTGCTTGTTATTTTGTATTAGTATCAAGCTGAAAAGTGATTGGAGGCTTAATTAACGTTTCATGTACTTGTCTATCAAACGAAGTAAGGCGCTTCCATGTGAAATTAATACAAGGACAGATGGTGCAGGATGTACGACAGGGTACATGTGTAGGCTGTTCATAGTGGGCTGACCTCAAAAAAACACACTGCAAAAATAATTAATCAGAACTTTATTTTATTTTATTTAACCTTTTTTTAACCAGGCAATACAGATTAAGAAGACATTCTTATTTGCAACTGTGGCCTGGCAAAAGACAAGGCCTTTTGAAGGAGAGAGAAAAAGGAGTTAAAAAAAATAAGATTAACATTAAACAAACAGGGCAAAACACTAGAGTAAGTTAACATACTGTATTAATAAAATATTTACAGAGACACAGCTAAAACACATACATACTTATGGATCACAGTGGATCTACAAATACATAAAACTTTTAGTAACAGGCAGAATATCGGTAAAATTCCACTTAGGACATTTTATGTTGTTCATATTTGTTCAGGTTATTCACATTTTTTGTGAAAGAGTAGTTTGTAAATGTAAACATTTTCATATAACACTTTTTTACACTAAATCAAAGAAAACAATGTGGACTTGTCATTATTTATAGGCTATTATGACAGTACTACGGCGCTGACCTGTGGGGAACCACAGGTTGTAGATGTGGTTGTTCTTTTGCTGGTTAGGGCTGACGTTTGGGAAAAGATGTTAGTCTATATTCTATAAGTACTGACATGAAAATTGTTTGGTAAATCATTCCTTAAAATTTAAAGGACAATGAATATATTAATACCGATATCTACGGAGTGACGTGAGTAGATGCATCGTTCCCGTTTTGAACTTCATTTCCCATCATGCAGCGTGGTACTGCGCTTCCCGTCAACCATCATGGGCAGAGCAATGTGATTATAAGGCCATTGTATTCCACATAACTAATATCTCCGAAAATATTGGTCCTATCAACTTGCCGAGATATTTAATGTAGAGGTGGGACTATTCCTCAACTGCAGGTACCAAATTCGACAGTTAAAAATGTCTCAATTTCTCAGAACTCCGCACACACACACACACACAGATGCTCTGAGACCTTCCAGTATTATGATATATATTTTACTGGTCTGGCCCACTTGAGATGATATTGGTCTGTATGTGGAACCTAAACTAAAATGGTTTTAATATTCTTGATTGTTAACATCTTCAGAGTAATTTTTGCATTTCACAAACTCCTCCATCGGCCTGATTGGACCCTTTGATGGGCCGGTTTTGGTCCACGGGCCGCATGTTTGACATCATCATAACTACAACTCTAAACCCTCTGACACATGTGAAGCTGTGAGGATCGGACGTGGCCTCGCTTCACACACCGTCGTATGATAAATAGCTCTCAGAGCAAAGAAGCCGCCGCCGGTTTGTCATTAACCTTCACTTCATCTGTAATTAAACGACGCTGATTAAAGTTGTCCCAAACGCACAGCTGCGTTGGAATCGCCCTTCGCTGTGCGGCACTCGGAGACGATTTTCCACAGCAGCAGGAGTGCCATTAAACTTCTTAAAGTGTGTCAGAATCCTGCAGGGTCTGATGTCTGTCTGTTTCTCAGACGTTCGCCGCCGAAGTCATGAGAAGCAGAGACGATGAGCGCGTGACTCCGCCCCCTCGCAGCGGGGTGTTTACTGTCGTCTCTAATTAACAGCGTCTGATTAAAGAGGAGCTGTGAGGGCATCACTTCACGCTGTTTACAGGCCTCTAGCAATGTGTGGGATTCTGGGAAATGAAACCAAGATCGACAAACGGGATGCAAAGCAGTTTACCATGTAATCAATACGAATATGAGTGTGTTTCCTTCAAAATGTTCTGCAAATGGGAACTGAATTTCAGAAAATCAGAAAAGCACTTAAACCTTGAAGGACTACCATTCCAACAGGGCGCCGAGATTTATGTTTATATATTATGCTCTGTATTTTTAATTTTTAGTGAAAATCAGGTATTTTCCTATATTTAATTTACTGATCATGTAGATGTTCATGGAAACTCAGATTAATGTTGGTTGTTATTGTATAAGAAAGTGACTTTTTCAGCAAATATATCATTAACTGAAGGGTCTCCATCTACTGTAATTTATCAAACTACATGTGCTTTAGTGGTGAATCATCATTTTACCCTGTGATTTATTGTTTTGTAAATTTTTTTTATTGGTTTTTGTTCATTTTACTTATTATTTTATTTGTTTTTGTACATTTTACTTCAGCCGCTTTTGTTGTGTTTATTTTGTTGTTTATTTTATTCTATTTCATTCATTTTGGTAATTTTTTTGGTGCTTTTTTCACATTATTATTTTTATATTATTCATTTTTCTTCTTTTTATTTTTTATTAAATGTATATATAAACTAAGCCAAGTATCTCCAATCACTGTCATTTGTCATTGAATCAATGTTGTAGAAGATGACAGTGTTTCCACGGTAACAACGGAGCCTCTGAACGTCCAAATGGGTCATATCTTATGACCATGAAAAGATGAATAACTGTATTTTACACCAATTAT
>JAPQRQ010000026.1:5543738-5554955 GCA_037367365.1 Apogon talboti | reverse complement strand
ATGACCATGAAAAGATGAATAACTGTATTTTACACCAATTATTTACATGTTTTGATAGGATTGATAGGCTTTTACACTGATTTTTCCACCTCTATCTAATGTAACTTAACCTAATGATGCTGTTTCTGTGTCTGCATCAGGAGCGAATGAGGAAGTTGTTGAAGGTGTACGAGTTGTTGGGAGGAGAAGAGGACATCGTCAACCCAACTAATGAGCTCATTAAAGAAGGCCACATCCTCAAACTGTCCAATAAGAACGGGACCACACAGGACAGATACCTCATCCTGGTATGGCATCCCCATGCTCTGTTCTTTTACACCACATTATCTTCAGTATTCATGACCAACTTTGGAAATACCATCAAATATGTCTTAGTCCAAGTGTGTTTTTATTGTACCGAATGCATCAGAATTCATGTGTTAAAACATAAGCAAGTCTTGGCCTGATTCAGCAATTAAATGATAAAAAGGATTCTATGCTTTTCCTTCATGTGGATATTGTACATTTTATGCATGTTTTTTAATCATTCAGTGTCAAACAGCCAGGATACACTTAAATACTTATCTTATTTGGTTTACAAATAGTTCCTTATATATACAGTTCTGTGTAAAAGTCCTGGCCCAATATTATTTTTGTTGTTTTATAAAGTTCTAATGACCACACATATGCATTTGTCTCTGTATTTAGATCCAATCTAATATATGAGAAGGATGTACTTAGGAAAAATGCAAGTTCCCTTTGCACTTAACATGTCTTTAGCCCTATTGTTCAGACAATATGAGAACAAATTTAACAAAACTGAGGAAAAATAAGCCACAAACTGAAAACAAAAAATCAACATGAAGGAAAAATGAACAGAAAACATCAACAAAATGAACAAAAATGAACAAATTAATAATAAAATGAATAAAATAATCAACAAAATGAGTAAAAATGAACAAAATAATCAACAAATGGAAGAAAATATTCAACAAATTGAACAAAAATGAACAATATAATCAGGTTTCATTCAACAGCTTCTATAGTAGTGACCTCCCTTTACACTTAACATGTCTTTAACCCTCTTGTTCAGACAATATGAGAATTATGGCATTAATTTTCTGATATTTTATACCAGGTTTCATTCAACACGTCAGATGTTTGTAATTGTGCTGCTTCTTGTCATACAGTGACTTCAACCTTTACAACACATTTAGTTCAGTTTTTAGTGTGTCATTTAAGACTGTGCACATATTTTATGTATCTTCTTGTTGTGCCTGAAGAAAAGAGAATGAGAAATAATTATATATGATCATTTCAAGGCTGAAAAAACAAGAAAGTTAATGGTGGAATAAGGCTTTTGCACTTCATCATCATAATCACAATTACTGTACATATTGAGGAGTTGTGCAGGTTCAACAGAGGGCCTTTGCATATTTAAGTTTAGAAATGGCTGCTGTCATGTAATTCTCTTTCCATACTTGGATTATTTTACCTTATTTTGTCTTCAATCATATACTTAAATAATAGATACATGTTTTTCTGTCTATGTGTAGTTTAATGACAGGTTGCTGTACTGCGTCCCAAAGCTGCGTCTCATTGGTCAGAAATACGGGGTTCGTGCTCGCATCGATGTGGACGGGATGGAGGTGAGAATCATCTGCTGACCCTGATTCTTCACTAATGATCAGAAAAACAGGGTAAAAAGGCCTAAATGGGAGGAATTTTCACTGAATTCGGACTGTTCACTATTACCCTTTATGTCTTATAGTTGAAGGAAACCAGCAGCATCGCTGTGCCAAGGACGTTTCTGGTTTCAGGAAAGCAGAGATCTCTGGAGCTGCAGGCCAGGTACAGACCGACAGAATAAACAGACAGTCAAACAGACAGACATGTGTCATCTATTGACTGATTTTTTTTTTTATGTTTGTTTGTGTCTTCTGTAGGACGGAGGAGGAGAAGAAAGACTGGATCCAGGTAAACAAACCGAGACAAAAATATTCAGCTTGTTTGCTGTTAACATGCTTGGAAAAATGAAATGTACGACATGATGGGCATATAAACCAGGAAAAGAAGTCAACTACAATTCCCAGGTTGCATTTCACCACCAAATATCCAATCGAAGAGCTCTAGAATTGTTCAGGTGTGATTAGGAACATTGTCAAGAACAAAAAGTTAACGCAATGTTTATTATTCACAGATACTTTTCTGACATTTTTAATAGAATAGAATAGAATAACATAGAATAACATAAAATTAAACAGAATAAAATAGAGTAGAATCTTTATTGTCACTGTTACTGGAACAATGAAAATCACTTAGTAGCTCTGTTCTGTTTAGCAGCAGAACGTTGAAGTGCAAGAAAAAAACTATATAAAAAAACAATTATCACACAAAATTTCACTTTCACTTTTTGAAAAATACTGAAATATACAAAAGGCCAACTCTATACCATAGTGAGAAGAAATATGTATACAACAAATAAAGGATATATACAAGGTAAAAAAGTAAAATACGTGTGCCAGATAAGATTAAAAACATGTTTCCTGAGTATGAATATTGCAGCGTAATTGAAAGCTGTTCTCAAAAGCACCCGTAGTTTAGACTTTTTCCTTTAATTTCTTTTTCAAAACACTTTATTATCGTCTAAGAACTTGAATTGGCAAGTAGTTAACCTTTTTTTTTTTCTCACCTTGGCCATTTTGGACTGAAGGCTGTTGTCCATAAAGCAACAGAGTTTGACGTCTTTGCTTTTAGCTTCATTGTTACAATGAAGAAGAAACACGGTAGCATTTACAGTTCTCTGATTGGTTTCCTAGCCACAGCAACAGCAGCTGATTGGTTAGAAATAAAGTGACGATAATTCAAAGTAGAGATGGAACCTACTATTAGAATTGTTGCTGAGGAGATGGATTAAAGAGAGACTTAATTAGAGAAAGAAAACTGCTCGTTGATCTTCACAGTTTCATTTTATTTTACTGATTTTACTGTGAAGCGCTTTGTGAATTCTTTCTGTGAAAAGTGCTATATAAATAAATATTACTTACTGATTTAAAAAACATATTCACATGGACATATGAGAGAAATGTTTCCTCTGACTGCTGTTGTCATTAACGTATGCTTTGGTTCTATATACAGTCCATTAATGACCTGTGTGTTTTTCAGGCCATCCAGGCCACCATCCAGAGACATGAACAGACTGTGGAGAGTTTCAGACACCTGAACTGCTCGCTACGAGATGACGAATCAACACCACCGCACTCCCCGGTAACACACATACAGATTTACCTCCATCACACACTGACTGACCTCCATTTCCTGGAGAATTAACCTTCTGCTAACTTTAAAACAGCTCGTATCCCTCCATTTGAATGACTTTTTCCCTATAGGGATGGTAGAAACTGGGTGTTGGCTGGCCTAGTAAACATGAGGAGCTGAGCCAAGATTCTACCCTTGTTAAACTTGTTAAAAAATATACAATATATAGTAAATATGTGAATATACCTGTAATCTGAAGATCTCAAATGAGCAAAATGTGTATCACATCCCATATCTACTACTTTCTATATGATGAAAAGTTATACCCGTTTAATATGAACTACAAATCCCAGCTCAAAGACCCTGGTTGTAAAATGGAGACAATAATGTCTGAATTCTGACTTAAAATTCATATTTATTTAATATAATATCCCTGTTTACATGATAAATAGTACTATCCTGTCTGATTACTGTGAGCTCTATGTGCAGGCGTGTCTGATATTTCCTCTAAATGTTAACCTAACATTAGATTAATGTGACTGTTGAAAATGAGGCCACTTTGGTTTATAGTGGGCTAAGTGCGATTAAATGCCAGCGTCGTGTTGTGGATTTGGATGAGAGTCATTTCTTTGGTTTTGATGTTTGGCCATGTAGTAATGTTTCTGTAGTGTTTTCCACTCAGACTTGTAGCCTATTTACTACAGACTTAAATAGTTCAGTATTTGATGCTTTATAGAGCAAACTGAATTCCTCTGAGTTCTGAAATTCTGCTTCTCGTTTGAATGATTTTAATCTTTATCTTTTACAATGAATTCATGTGCTTTCTACTTTCTTTTGATTATATGTTTTTTAGCATCTTGATCTATTGTTCCTTTAATCTGTGTAAAGTATAGTGAATTTACTGTGCCTTTTTCTGTCGAATTTATCAAGTATAGTTTATTATTTTACTACAAACAGACAAAACTCAATAATGCCAAAACTGAGCCACTTTATGTTGTTGTACACCATAATTCTTGTGGCGGCCACCTTCCTCTCAATGCCATGCTCAATATATTGCTAGCAAAACATAATGTCATTTTGCTGTTTTAAGTTGTATAAATGCAAAGAATTGTTATAATTTCACTACTATCCTATTGTTTAACATCGGAAAAGAAAATAGAAGGTGAAAATCTCATTACATTTAGTAATAAGGAACATTTTTTTAAAAATAATAAAAAAAATAAAATAAAATAAAAAATATATATTAGCTAATGTTAGCATTTAAGTAATCCCAAGCTAACATTACAGTCTGATAGTATTGGAAAAGCATAAATTAATTTTCAAAAGTATGTCTCAAGCATTTGGTTAGGTAAAAATAAAGATTGTCGGATAGTGCAGAATTAATTTATATATTTTGTACTATAACATCACAGGAGGCTTTTGGACAGTGATGTTAGCTAAGTAGCTGGATGCATATGTTGTCTAATTAAGCTAATGGGCTTTGAGATATGGTCCAGTATACCTCCAGGTTTTCAGTACCCACTGAAGTGTTAGTGATTTGTAAGATTTTCCATGTTAAGACAATTTAAAGACAGCGATATGACCTTATCGTTTTGCTAATTGTATTGAAGCATCCCACCCTGAACAGAACATCAGTGGAAAATGGCTGCTATGTGAATATGGTGTATTATTTGCTGAAGCTGCTCTTGTGCCGTAGTTTTTAGGATAAAATATTTACGTCCGACCATATGCCATTGTATGTTTTTTTAGTTTACGGAGTCTGTTTGAGTTAAAGGTTTATCCAGCTTTCTGAAATGTGGATATGATGCTTATATCGAAAAACTTACACAGATACTTGAGTTTTTATTCATGTGAATGCACCAGTAACATATGGTCACACACTGACTTATGTTCTTCTCAAACCCTAAACTCTCAGAGCTGTGTGGAACTGGGGAAACGAGCTCCGACTCCAATCAGAGAGAAGGAGGTCACTCTGTGTATGAAATGTCAGGAGCCGTTTAACTCCATCACTAAGAGAAGACACCACTGTAAAGCCTGTGGACATGTATGTATGGTTTTTAACACTTAGAATAACATTAACCCTTTTGAGACAGTTGTGTCTCCGGCGCCACATTTTTGCATCCACTATCATTCAAATGACCGTACCTCCTGAACCATTTACACTATTAACAAAATCCAAATGTCATCTGAAACCTGGGATTCGGTTCTTTCTATCGCTGTATAATACATTAGAGTAGAGGGGGAGGGGTGGAATTGGATGGAGCAGAGAGCTGCAGCAGCTGTTTTTGTGAATCCTTGTAAATAAGTGTATCATAGGCTCAAAATGACTAGAAATAACTAAAAATGAGAAGCTGGAACATGGACACACAATGATCTAGACAAAAAAATAGTTGAAAGTTTATTTTTGTAATTTTGTTAAGTTTCATTACAGTTGCTTTTCGTCCAGATATTGAAAGTTAAGAAAAAAGGTTCAAAAGAATTTGCAAAACAAGACATTTTCTGACACTTTTAGTGCCAAAACAACATGCCTGTTCTAGTGGTAGTCTTAAAAGGGTTAACATGTTTACACTGTCACACATGGAACAATAACCGACATCTGTGATTCACCAGGTGGTTTGTGGGAAATGTTCAGAGTTTCGTGCTCGGCTTTCATACGACAACAACCGAACAAACCGTGTTTGTGTGGACTGCTATGCTACACTGGTGGGTGTGTCGCCTTCACCTGCTGCTCTGACCAGCAGCACCCAGAGGAGGCGCTCTATCCTGGAGGTTAGTGTCATGTCACTGTAGCTTCGCGTCTCAGATTTAAGGAAGATTTAAGGAACTGTCGCAGTATCACTTGTACACGATGTAAAATGTGAGAATATGAAGGATGGACTGCAGAAGGTCGACTCTGTCAGAAATCTCACTCTTTCCATCTCGTTTCCTGTTGTTACCATAGAAACAGGCCTCCCTGGCAGCAGAGAACAGTGTGATTTGTAGTTTTCTTCACCACATGGAGAAAGGAGGGGGGCGGGGCTGGCAGAAGGCCTGGTTCGTCGTCCCCGAGAACGAACCCCTGGTGCTTTACATCTACGGAGCTCCACAGGTACCAAACCCGATAATTCAAGGAACAGTCTCACATTTAAATAAATTCGACAAGAGTCCGATGACAGGATGAATGCCAGTTTTATGTCTGTGAAATGTGTGTCAAATTATTTATTGCCCAATGGCAGTTGCCAGGCAACCCTCAGAGAAGTTACTGCAGTGAGAGTTGACTGTTAGGGCATCAGATAATTCTTGGATGACTGCTGGAGTGTATTAATTTTCCAGAATACAAAAGATGGGAACGATGCTCTCATATTACATCACTATAGTCCTGTTAGATCTGTAGCTTTAACAATGGTTTAGCACTGGTTACTGAACATGTAGCAGCTACATGCCAGTTTAGACCGTTCCAGGAAATGACATGAAAACGTTAACATTTACAAATTGTCTTTTCACAAAAAAAAGAGAATAACATGAACAAGCATGTACAACCTGAAATGTCTTAAGTTCAATTTCACCAATATTCTGCCTGTTACTAAATGTTTTGTGTATTCGTAGATCCACTGTGATCTGTAAGTTGTAATGTACATGTGTCAATGATGAACCATAGTATTGTTAAAATTGCACTTATTTTTCTTCACAAATTGAGGTTGTTTATGTTATTCACATTTCTTTTAAAGGATAGTTTGTACATGTAAACATTTTCATAATGTAGTTTTACTTTTCTTCACTCTAAAACAAAGACAAAAGATTGGAGGTTATTATTTATAGGATGTTATGTTATTATTTTACCATTGCGGCCCATTTAGATCATATTGGGCTAATGTGGCCCCTGAACTAAAATGACTTTGACAGCCCTGTACTAGATAAAAACATATTCTTAAAGGTTCAACATATTTCCATGCACTTGTGTGAAGTTTGTGTTGTTGCTAACTGGACTCTACTTTTCCATACAGTCATGCTTTGTTGTCAGTTTACATGTTGTTCATTGTGTTTCCCCTTTAGGATGTGAAGGCGCAGCGCAGCATCCCTCTGATTGGTTTCGAGGTTTCCCTCCCTGAGTCATGTGACCGTCTGGAGCGACGTAACGCCTTCAAGATCTCCCAAAGTCACCTGACGTTGTACTTCAGTGCTGAGGTGGAGGAGCTACAGCGGCGCTGGATGGACGTCCTATCACGTGCCGGGAGGGGGGAGGAGCTCCAGTTTCACCATCCAATAGTGGAGAGCGTGGAGGAGGAAGGGGAGGAGCTAGCAGCAGAAGGGGAGAACACGTGATTCTATTGGACGAGGAATGATGATGCTGAAGAGGGCGGGGTCTTTAATGATTAACACACAAACACACACACAAACACACATATACACACACAATCTGAGCTCTCTGTGTATTTAACTTTGGTGGTTCGTCTGCATGATTTCTCCAAGATGGCTTCTCTATTTCACTCATATCACCTAACTTTATGACAGTGAGGTGGGCGGAGCTTCAGATATATCTTCTCACTGTAAAATCTTAGTAAAGTTTAGTTTTTAGCAGAAACACTACATTACCCATGAGCCTCAGCATCTGTTGCAAGTGAGATAACTCCACCCAGACATCAGAGTTTGTATCATATTCAGAAAATTAAATCATACTTTAGAGTTTAAAGTGTAACTTCACTGTGCCATGATCTGCCCAGCAACAGATTTTGAAGCTCCCTGATTGGCTGCTTCCTGTTATAGAGTCAAATATAAAGTAAGAAAGTAACAATTTATTTATGTGGAACTTTTAAGAACAAAAGTTACATAGAAATCTGACCGGTGACAGATTTTGAACCTCTTTAATTGGTTGTGTCCTGTAATACAGTCAAATATGAAGTATTAAAGCAACAATTTATTTATGTGGGACGTTAATGACCAAAAGGTAAAGAATGATCTGCCCGGTGACAGATTTTGAAGCTATCTAATTGGTTGCTTCTTGTAATACAGTCAGATATAAAGTAAGAAAGACAATGTATTTATGTAGGACTTTTCAGAACAAAGGTTACAGAGTGCTTCACATTAAAAGCACAAACAAATGTAAAAACCAAATGGAATTTATTATAAAAATATAGTCACATACATATAGTATATATACATACACACATGCACACACACACAGTTTAATCCAAACTAAAGCAAAACTCTGCTGCTGCTGGATTCAAGAAGAGATTAAAGAAGAAGAGATTCTCCCCGTTTTTCAAAGATTTTCTGAGCTGAAATGAAATATTATGAAATGATCTGTCAGACCCGGACGGAGAAAGTTCTGAGACTTTAAAAAAAAATGAAAGAAGAAGAAACAGGCTTATCTGTCCTTGTGCACTTCAGACATTTAAAACCCAGACTGACCCTCCCCCTCCTCAGACCTCCACCCTCCTCCTCATCCTGCTGTCTCACCTCCAAACCCACCCATCTCATCGTCTGTCTGGAGGTAAACTCCATTACCCAGCAGCCTGCGAGGTGAAAGCGCTCTGCCCTCTGCTGGTGGAAGGAGATACTGCAGGTTTCACAAAACAAACCGTCAGTAACAAAATTAACATCAGTTAATCTGTGAGTTTCTAAATCATCACTTCCTTAAACAACTAAGAAATTACTCCTTCCTTCAGTCTGACCAAACGAACAAAAATAGAATAACATTTACTAAGAAATCTGAAAGTGAAAAGCAGGCAAATTAATCACTTCATATGTTTCCTAATTGATTTCATAGCATTACATAATGACATGTTGAAATGTAGGCATTGGTGACCCTTCATTGAGGTTGACCCTTCAAGGTCACTCAAGGTCAAAGGTCATGAACCCAGATGAAAGTCCATATATGACTTCCTATCAGTGCTCAATAGTAACTGCACTGATATCTCTAACCATTTACATTTTATAAAATGGAAAAATGGGTTCAAAATATGGACCATTATAAGTAAAGGCACATTTTTTACATTTCAAAAAATTGTCAAAAAATTCAAAAATCTAAATTTCTCACAGACTTTGTTAGAAAAACAAAGTTAAGAATTTCTCATAATTATTGAAACTGTCTTACAATGACGAGAGACATAGTGGGTGAAACTAATTGGATAAAAGGTAAAACTTCAATAATCTTGACAATTTTTCTTCATTATTGTCTCAACACATTTACTTAAAAGTCACAATAACATCAGTGGATTCTAATATCTATATCCACTATCTAGTAATATTTATAACCTCTGTTTAATAAATACACTGCTGTTTTTGAATATTTTAGCAATTTTAACTCTCATCCCAATGATCCTTTATTTCACAAATAAATCAGAAAACAACTGACAGATTAACTGATGGTGAAACTAATGTGTGTGATTTATGAGGCATCTGTGAACACGGATGGGTGGTAGTAGTTTTTGGTTGGAGGCAGAGGTCAAACTGAACTTTGAGACTCTACAGGTCGATGGACTGTAGTTTCTCTCAATCCAGCGATTAGACAGAGCCAATCTGATCCTAAGACTTGGGTTGTTTTTATCATCTTCACTTCCAGTATTTATGGTATCTCTCTGTCTCTGAACACCTTTTGGAAAAGTGTTTTGATAGTGAAAAAAGCAAATCCTATTGATATTCTTATTGTTCTGATGATGATGCTATGATGAACTGCAGACAGACGTCTCGTTGGATATTTCTGTGTTTATGAATCTGGGTTGTGTTTGTTGTTTGCTTGATGCAAGAAGAAAACAAAGAGTCGACTTTTGTAAATATAATTTATTCTCCTGTGGCCCCATGGTCATGTGACTGTAAAGAGTAAAGGTCAACGCTCGCTGTTCCTCCACACTTCGCAGACCTCCACGCACCCAGAGCCGCACATGCTCAGTCTGGGTGCAGCAGCGGCCATGTTGGTTCCACAAGGGGGTTAAAGGAACAATCTGACATTTTACTGAATCCTCCTGTCGTTGTGTTTTATGTCAGTTTTATCTGTAACTATTGTGTTGAGCAGTATTTTTAATTAGAGCTGCAACGTACAATGAGTTAAATTGTAGAACCCACTTGTTATTTTTAAGATTAGTCAAGGATTTTGGTAACAAAATGTTGTAAAACAGTGAAAAAAGTACATCTTAACCGCATTTAAAGACTCTGGGTTTGCAGCAATACATAGCAACCAAAAGTGATTTAAATCACAAAAGCACTTTAAAAAAATGGAGTGTTGATCTTATTAGTGAATGAATGATTTATTGTCTGATTCCTCAGACAAATGTTAGAAAAGACACGAAAACACGAGAGACATAAGTGTGTATGGGTTTTTTTATATTAAATCCATTAAAAGTGAACTTTACTCAACTCCAACGATGAAACTGAACTCAGTCAAAAACCTTTTGCTTCATTTTTTTCTCTGAAATGTCCAGATTTTCCTTTAACTCCCTGTCTTAACTGGTGCTCAGTGTGTGCGTGTCTCTGGCTGTCACGGCGTGTTTTTTTGGCGTGTTTTTAGCGTGTAAAGCAGACTCCAGTGGTGTGTCGTCCTCGCCTCCCTCAGTGGAAGGAAATGGCCAGTAACTCCGCCTTACAGCCTCGTCATCATCTTCAGCTGTTTCCATGTGGTGAACGATGTTGGACACTTTCTGAGTGACTTTCATTGGGCTATCTTCGCTTCTTTTGTACGGACATTTATTTTCTCTTGTTGCCAGAAATGTTTTCTTCCAACCAGTCTTTACCAGCGTTACCAGATGTTAGACTATGTATGAAGTTAAATCTCCTTTGATGCATCACTACCAATTTACATATATGTGATGATCATCTTCATCAGAATAAGCCTCTGGTTCTGATACTTAAACATGTCCCATCTGAGAACGCTGGTATGAAACATTTGAACAGTGCTGTGTTGTATCAGTCCAATGTGCACTTTCTTCATGTGCCACATATTCAACGCTAAGTATTCAGTATTCAGAGGTAGTGATGTTGTCGGCTAATATATCAGATCATTGTGTT
>JAPQRQ010000026.1:5533498-5543638 GCA_037367365.1 Apogon talboti | reverse complement strand
CTCATTGGTTCTTTGGTCTGGATACCACACATAGGTTCAGTTAAACAGTCAGTTTGGGCTGCATTTAATAAATGAACACACATCAACAGTTCTGATAACGTATCTGATGCAGCATCCATAGTTCAGGTTTTAAACTGAATATTTTAGAAGATAAACTTTAATCTCTTAAGTGAAAATCTATTGCGAAAGAACATTTTTTCTGAAATTTGGTTCTAACTCCTAAGAAATTGAGTTCATGCTTTGTTAAAATTGGTATTTTCCAAGAGTCTATTGTTGTTTAAGCTAAAAGTTTGCAACCCATCTAATGCAAAATTAACATCTTTGTACCGCTATGGTTTTTGTGAGAAGCAAGCTAATTTTAGCAGCAAAACCTGCCCTGTTTTTAACATTTAACACGTGTTGTACAACATTTAAGTTAGCTAACAGAACAGAGTGGCACATATTAGGGTACATTTTTAATGATTTGTCAGACAGAATAATAAAATTAATAAAAGAAATACCAGGAATGAACAAAAACTGGCCTGACTAGAAAGTAGCACAACAGACTTTAGCTTGAGCACTAACTACTAAAACACGTTAGCCAACAACATTGTAGTGCTAATCTGTGCCACTTATGTTTTGTTCCTTCTGTCGTCACTGTTACAATGATTTCTTGTTGATACGTGTGCACATTTGCATGTCAGAGTTAAACACAATGCAATGAGTTTGCACAGATTTGATAATGCAGGTTAATCACATCAGTTTTACTTAAAAAAACTGGTGGTGGTTTTAGATGCTGCAGTGATTCAGCTAATACTCTGCATGAATTTTCTCTACAAATGCACCCAAACATCTGCAGACTGGTTTACTTCAGGTTTTAAGTTGTCAGACTATAATGGTTAAATATGTTGGTTTTAGTTTAATTATAGCCCCAGTCAACTACACTATAGGACATAAATATTCTATTGATACTTGTTGCTAACTGGTACAAAAAACAAGCACAAACCACAAAATTTCCACACAAACGTCTAATTAATGTCCATGGTGACAATCAGGCGTCTCAATACTTCTGACCATTTCATGACAGTTAAGTAAGTAATCCAGTTAGAACCGGTTCAGTGTTGCCAGGTCTGACTCTTCACCCCCAACAACTGTATTTAGTTCCAGGTTCAACAGTTTAGGACAGGTTTAACCTCCACTGGACTGGTCTGTGCTCTGGTTTCATGCTCTTACACTAGATTCAGATTTTGCCTTACAGTTTCAATGAACTTTTTCTCGTGCCAAATCAGATGATGTTCACTCGTTCCATCTGTGGTCTTGTATTTATTTTGTGGTTTTTAATCCAAAGTGTTATTACTGTTTTTGTTTTTTTTATGTTATTTTGTTTACTGGTTATTTTCTGATCGCTGTGGGTTTCTTCTTTGTTTTTATCTTCACACTGAGTCTGCAGTGATTTTTCTACCTTCAGCCTGTGAAACATCCTGTCACTCTCGAATTCTTCCTTTTCACACGGTCACAGTGTTATGGACTGTTCAAGGCTGCTGTTACCATGGAGACCGTCAGGGTTTTCGCCTTCGTTTATATTCAGACAGACACAAGGATGCAACTCGCATGAAACTAAACCAAATGGCACTAATAAATTCTGTTACTTGCAGTGTTTTGGCACAGAAAGGACACACATGCATACAAGTGGTTGAGGAATCGATTAGTTTAGGAATGGGTGATGATGTTGATTAAAGTCTCTTTGTACAAATGCAAACCTAGTGCTGGTTCTGGGCTGGTACTGGTTCTAGTTCAGAATGGGTTCAACATTCCCCTTCATTTAGATGTCCATAGGTCCAGATCTTGGTCCTGCTCTAAAAGGTTAACTTACTTTATTATCAACACAGGGAAATTTGGTGCATTTTACCCACAATACACATAGTACCTAGCATTAGCAATTAGCACATAGCACACACATTAGGAGTTGTGAGCTGCCTCCATTAGCCGCTAATGGTAGTAGAAATTATAATCAGACATCTCCAAAAACATGAAATCATCATTTAGGCTTCATCTTGATGAGGCAACGACAGCTCTAAAGAACTACATTATTTGATAAACTCTTTAAACTACATTCTATGACCCAAAAACAGTAGTATTTCGAAAATGGTAACCTACAGCTAGCCCGCTAGCTAGCATTTGTCTTTCTCTTCGAAACTGCTGTTTTATACACTAATGCTATGTCATGACTTTAGGCTAAGGTTAAAATTAAGACTAATTTAGCTTATTATCCCCATATGGAAACTCGGTCTCTGCATTTTACCAAGCCTTATACATACAGCCCCTAGCATTGGTTTTAGTAATTAGCATTAGCACTTAACACATTAGGACATTTATGATGGGTCTTAGCCTATGGAAAAGCAAACTGGTTTTTAGCAGGTCAAGAAGTTGAATTAATTCTGAACCAGTACTATTATCAGTTCAGACCTAGTCCATTTTGATAGTAAAGGGGTACTTAGAATCAAAAAACAATCAAACGAGGGCTTAGACATGATGTCACTCAGTTGACAGACATCATTTTTGTGACCAGAACTGTTATGTAATCACTCATCGCCGTGGTAACCACTGGGGTTCTTGAGTAGTGTTACCATGGTTAAGTTCCCAGGCCTTGTTGCCCAGTGTTACTATGGTAACCAGTGGCTCCCATAGCCACTGCCAGCCCCATGTTACTATAGTAACCACTGGATTCTAGGTCACATCATATTGTTAGCGCGACAACAGCATCCACTATCAGCTCTCTCTCTCTCACTCTCTCCAGGTGTAACAGCACCATGAGTGTGTTCTCTTCTACCTGTTGTATTTCTGGTATCCTGTTATTATTGATTATTATTAAGTATTGATTGCAGGTTATCGGTTAGTGGCCGGCCACTGCCTTCCATCCTGTTGATGTCTGTTTCCCATCATGCCCTTCTGTAAGAAAATAAAATGAGAAATGTTTATGAGGTTATAAATGAAATAAAACATAAAAACTGAACAAATGAGTATCTGGATGTTTATCATCGTCTAGCATCAATGTTGATTTTACTGCTGTGAACATGTCAGAAGCACATAGAAAGAAGCAACAGCACCATCTAGTGACAAAAAGAGAACAGTACATGATGATAAATCAGATCAATTGATGAGTAAATACCGAACAAGTAGAGGTTTAGTTTTAAACAATAAGGTTTCTGATGTTGATTTATCAATTTAAATATAAGATGCTATCTGTAAATGAGTGATATTGTACTCTATTTAAGTTAATATAAGTGTAAGTCACAGAATAACAAGTTTAAGTTTCAGCTCAAAATACCACACCGATTGCTGTTCTATCTGTTTTCCAGTTCTTTAAACCCTGTTCCAGACGGCCTGGTTCTCTGGTTCTCTTTAAATCCAGATGAGCTGCTGCCCACGCCCCATTTCCTGTAGGTGGCATGGATACCATCACATGGACATTATGGAATAGCATGTCAGTGTGGTTTCTGATGCATCAGGGAAAGTATATCTATTTCTGAGTGCAGTGAGTGTTTTGATGTGTTAACATTTTTAGATCTCCCAGACCTAATTTCTCATGGAAAAATAATAATTTTGTACAATATGACCTTTTCAATCTAATATTAGTTTAATAATTATAATCTTTATCTGAGACATAGACTGGTTAGCCAGTGCCACTAGGATACATTCTCACTAACTGAATAACTTAACTTGAAATACCCACATTTATTTATATGTTGAGTTATTCTTTTATATAATTGTCACGATGGCAGATGTCCATCTCAAAAGTTAAATAAGTTATAGTACAGTTTTTTAAAAATGAAAATGTCAAATTATGTCACATTTTTAAGTGTGATATCAGCATATTAGTCACTTAGCTGCTGTTTCCTACAAGAACATACTGTTATCTATTTTTTAGTACTTACAATATCCAAGTTACAGAGTAATTCACAGAGGACAAGTCATAATATCTTCCAGGTTTAATGGAAAAGTAAATTCGGTATCATAAAACCTGCAGATATGTTGTCATAATATAATAATTTATTTGCAGATATTTTACTAATATGTATGAAATATTTAACAAAAAAATGGATAAACAAAAATTAAAGAGTGAAGAAAAAAGACGAACCTTGGAAGTAAAATTTTAAAAATTAAAAACAAGAGCATATTTAGTCATAGAAAGCTTAATTTATAATGTATGATTTATTTCTTATATAATTTCGGTGCTTATTCTTTTTTGCCCTTATTATTATTATTATTATTATTATTATCATCATTATAATTATTATGTAACAAACAAATGTTTTCTACTTTTTCAGAGGTGACGTTTAATCTCGTGATGATGATGATGAAACAGTCGGTAATTTAAAAACTTTCCCAAAATTAAAAAAAAAAAAAAAACAAGATAAATACAACCTCCCGCCTGTGTGCCACCTCCCTGGCTTCTTTACGACTCTCTGATTGGACATCCCACCTGTCAATCCGCACTCATCCGATTAGTATTCGGCGCTTACGTCACCTCGGATTTCCCCGCCACACTTTCACTTCCCGTAAAGCAGAGATGAAAACAAAACAACATGGCCAACCCCGCCCACTGCAAGGCCACGGCGGCGGCTCATTGGCCGCTTGCTGACCATGCCGCGCTCCTATTGGATGAAAAAAGAGACACCGCAAGCTCATTGGTCCGCTGGATATCAGTCCAGGTTGGTAAGTCCCGCCTCCCTGAGTTAGTGAATCACACATAGAAACAGAACAGGGAGAAAAGACAATTTAAAGCCTGCTTGGTCAACAGGAAAAATAAACAAATGAGTGATCACTGTGAAATGTACATTTTTTCAACAAAGTAAATAATCATAGTAATAATTATAATAATACTAATAATCATAATTATAATAACAGTGTCACTGTGAAAAATCTCAACTGCAAACATCACATTTTTGTATTTTATTAAAACGAATTTTACATCAGTTTCACATAAGTTACATATATACCATTTCAACAATCCTAAAAATAGATGATGAAATTTGGATGTTCAGTTGGAAAAACTATACAAAGAAAAATATATTCATTATATTATATTATATTATATTTACACAGGGGTGTCATATAATATAGAGAAAATTAAAGACAGAATTCCCCCCATTTAAAAAAAAAATAATAACATTTTGTCTTTGGAAAAGTCTCTTTTGCTCAAGGAACAAACTACTTTAAATTTAAGGTCTGTTGGAACTAATAACATGAATAGTAAATACTGATGCAGTGTAAAAATGGATGTGATTGGATGATGGGAGTAGAGTCATGTTGCATCATCATTATAACCACTTTTTACTGTTATTTTTGTTGTGTTCAGTCTGGATGCTGTGTCTGAGCCTTGTGTGTCGTGTCTGTGTGTTGTATTTCTATGCTCTCAGCTGCTCGGTCTTCATACTACAGACTCTGTGTGTCGTGCCCAGGTGCAGTTCAGCTCTTCCTCCTCCTCTATCCTCCTCCTCCTTTGAACTGCTGTTCGTTCCTGACGGATTTAACCGGTTCTCTCTCCGTGTTTGTGTGAAACATGCTGTGATTTCACTCCACAGACTTTGACCTCACCCGGTGGCTGCTGGGAAATAAACCCCTTCTTCTTCTTCTTCTTCTTCTCTTCTTCTTCTTCTTCTTCTTCGTGTTCGTCTTCTTCTTACGTGTTGGAGAAATGTCAACGGTCAGTCCGGACCAGATCAAGACCGGAGATCAAACTCGACCCGGATCTGAGCCGGACCCCCAGGAGGAGGAGGCGGCCGGGGTCCTGCAGCCCCAGACCGTGTTTGTCATCCTGGACTCGGCGGAGACGCTCAACCTCGTCCGGTGGGTTACGGAAGTTTTACCGTTATCTGTGCGGAGCCAAACCACTCCGAAGTGCGCTTAAAAGTCCGCACATTTAACGTTTATACGCTTATTTCGTTGCACTTTTTATCTGTTTGTCCATGAAATACACAAATCTGATATCTAGAGGTTGTTCGGCTAAATTCGGCTCATGAATTTTACATTTGGACAGAAAAAACAATATTAATTAACATTAACAATAGATGAATGACTAACTTGTTAATTGACGTCAACCTAATGGAATTATACATCTAAGAAAATACTAAAATTACATATTTTTGCTTTTAAGACTGTAAAAGTAGACTCTTAAATACCATTTGGATCCGCTTTATCTGTTTATCAGTGTTAGAAGTTGTCTCAGATTAGAGATAATGTTAATTAGATGTTATACAGGCAAATTATGCATCAAATTAACCATTTATATGCATCTATAATCCAAGATTGAATGTGACTGTCATCTCTGTTCATAGTGGTTCATTATCAGCATAAATTGACCCTGATGCATTGTAAATTACAACTAATACACTAACTATTACAAGTTATAATAGTGTTTGCTTTGCTTAGTTTTTGCTGAATTTCAGAGTTTGAACATGCACAAAACTGGTGTAGTCATTCATTTACAGATCAGGTGAGATTGGGTTTGGTGTAACACTCTATCAATGTTCTGAGCTGCAAATCTTTATTTAATTTGCCTACATTTACCTGCTACTAGGTCTGCGTTGCAATATCTGCACATTTCATTACAGAGCTGTAACAGACTGCGCTTAAAGTTCCAGATTTAGGAGGATTTCAGGTGATTTAATCCAGGAAATGAAAAGAAAATAACCAAGATGTCTGTTGTTTTGTGGCATTTTGGATTTAGAGAAACTGAGCTGTTTAAAAAAACACAAAATAAAAGGTGTTTAACTTTCTATGCTAGAGCTGAAACCATTCTCAATGAGTAATCTGTGTATTTTCCACAAAAATAGATTTAGTTCTTCACCAAACTGATGGGATCAACCCAAACCTCTGCAAGAAAAATCAGACAAACAAGTCGAACACATGGTTTTCTTTTGTTGCAGCTCAGCCCACGGCGTCGGCAGGTTGTGACACATTCTGGAATGAAATGTAATGGACAAAGGAGTAGAAAAACAAAGTGCTGGTACACTTCATGAGGAGGTTTAGTGAATTAACGTAAATACTACAACTTTTGTGTGAAAGATAAAGAAAGTAGATGACAGAATAGAATAGAGTAGAATAGAATAAAATAGATCTTTATTGGTATTGTTATAGGAACAATGAAAATCCATTTAGCAGCAAACACTTAAAGTGCAAAAAGACTATGAAAATGTAACACAAAATACTGAGACATATTGGCAATGTACGAAAAACTCAAGATAAAGTATTAATTGTACAAATACTGTTAAAATACTACTAATTACTACAAAAATATACAAAAAGCTAACACTATACTATAGATGACAAATATATACAACATATAGGATATGTACAGGTAATAAAGGACATATATAAGGTCAAGTAAAATTCTGGGTTTATCATCTTTTTGTAGATGCAGAAAGATGAAAACACCACACGAGATGCAACAAGATGAAAATAATTTAGATGTAACCAGACCAAAATGTTATAAAAGATGTAGTAAAATGATTTAAATAACGTAAGACACAATAAAACAAATACACAACTGTCATTTCTGTGATTTAGTTTTGCACTTATCAATGAAAAAATAATTCAAACTTGTGCAATCGGAGTTCTTATCCAACACAATGCAGATGGTTATAAGAGTAAAACAGTTATTGGCTACAGGTCTCCACTTCAGAACTCTGCGTGACCTAACATTGAACAACTCTTCTATTTTGCCTGAGAAACTACATTTTCATCTAATATAAATCACAGGATTTTACTTTATTTCACTTTCTTTGATGCATCTCTGTTTGAAAATGTGTTGTCCATCATTTTATGAAAAATATATATAAAAATCACCTGTACAGTCGTCATGGTGGATAATTAACTTTAGAGACCAAAACCATTCTTTGTACCAGGCTGTAGAAATGTTTTATTTCTGTTGTAAAGTTGGACTTTTTAACATGGATTGAGCGGCTCTTGGAAGAGTCCGACTGGTGGACCTTCAAGGAACTACATGGGCTTCACTTTTCAGCCTCTGAAGTCACCACTTTCTCCCGTGACTCTGTGTTTAGGAAAGATAGTTTCACTGAGTCTAGACTTGTTTGTTGACAGCTTTGACTTGTGGGTAAACACTGCCAGGATCACATGATTCCTGTCTGATCCCTGATTGGTGGAAGCAGTGACATTACAACCACACCCGGTCTCCCCTAAACGTTAATTCAACCTGTTTTGAGCAGCGTTTGGTGTGAGGCGTCTATAAAAAGAAGTGAGAACTGCTGAGTACAGCGAGACTCTGGTCATGATGATGATGAGGTCATGTGGGATGTTTGGACGTACTGTATGCCAGGCCGCTCATCGATCCTGCCCGACCTTTGACCCCTGATCCTCTTTGCTTACCGCTGGAGTGAGTCATCCAAGATTATCTCTGACACGCCAATGGTATTTTCCCAGGGGAAAACAGAGGCAAAAACACATGGCAACAGGCCCGGTCTAGTCCTGAACCCTGCACAGAAAAAAAAAAACACCGCCCCATAAACACACACAAATAAACTGTGTGGGTTTGGAGACAGAAACCAAAAGCAAAACTGAGGCTGAGACTGAACATGACGCAGTTTTAGACTGATTTATAGAGTTAGACCAGACTCAGTTCTGCTCTAAGACAGAAGTTTACACATTATTCACTCCAGAAGACACAGATACTTGTGTAAAAAAAGACTGATTCAGCTTCATTATGGCAATAAAAGTGTAAAAGTCCAAGCTCTAAAACATCATCACACTATAAAAGTCAAAAGTCGGGCATT
Organism: Apogon talboti; assembly: GCA_037367365.1. NCBI lineage: Eukaryota > Metazoa > Chordata > Actinopteri > Kurtiformes > Apogonidae > Apogon > Apogon talboti. Next base: position 5,534,867 of record JAPQRQ010000026.1, on the reverse strand, counting down.
GAAGGACATTTCTACTGTCTAGTGAAGAGAATCTCATGTCATATTAATATCATGTGAAGCCTTTCATTGTTTTCATTGATATTATTATTATTATTATTATTATTATTATTATTATAGATATTTTGAGAGATTGTGTTTTCATTGTATTTAGGATTTTCTCCATGTTTTCATGGGTTTAGATGCTCTGTCAGTTCCAGTGTTTGTTCAAGACTTTGCAGAGTTTGTAAATCCTCTGCCAAGAACATTTTAACAATTTTTATCACTTTTTTTTACCCTTTAAGCACCGAAGTTGCAATATTGCGACAAACAACATAACTGAATGAAATAGTTCCATAGCTCCAGATAGTTTCCAAATCTTGTTACCACCTCCCACCAGTAGATGGCAGACATGTGTCCCTTCAATCCAAACACCATTTCAGGTCATGTTTCTATTCAAAGTGAAGAAGAAAATCCAGTTTAAAGGCGTGGTACTGACCTGGTTTAATAAGTAAGTGAAGTTAATTTAGTTTTGATTTGGATAGATAAGGACAAATTTGTCTACTCTGCTGTTTGGATAAAAAGCTTCTAAAACCTACTACATTTTACTTTCTACTAATGTTTAAGTTCATTCATTGTAAGGATAAAATGACAAAAAAAACACAAGAAAACTTCCATGTAAATATGTTTTACGTTCAATTTAATTAAAAGTTACGCAATCCAATATGACCGCCTCCATGTGACATTACAATATGCAAATAAACATAAACTTTGGTTAATACCTCATATTTTTATTATTTACAGTGTGATTTTATCTGTAAACACTCCCAAGCTCCAGCTTTTTTGAAATCCTGATATCAAAAATGACTATTTTGGCACCTAAAGGGTTAATAGGTTTATTATATTAGGTTTCTGTTATTATTTTAGAGTTTACACAACAACTAAATCTACACAAGTAAAGTTAAACTTAGAAAATAAACATTTATTAAGTGTTTCAGCTGAAAATGCGAACAAAATTAATCCTAAAGACAAAGAAGTATATAAGTGACACAAAATTATGTTGTTACTGCTGAAATCCTACAAAAAGTAAAGTTTTTTCAGTGTTGTCTTAATCAGATTTGTTTTTAGTTAAAAAAAAAAGTCTGAATTTACCTTAAAGTCCTAGTAGTGTAGTCCCACTTAACATAGACTAGAGATAAACCTCTTTTTTCTTCAGATGTGTTTCCATTTATTTCAGGATTTTCCCTGTTTTTGGAGGACTTGATGTTCTCTGAGTTTCAGCCCATTCTTTTACTTTATGGAATAAGTCTACACACATTTCAATCACTATACACACACACACACACACACACACACACACACACATACTGTATATATATATATATATATATAT
>JAPQRQ010000026.1:5503014-5525442 GCA_037367365.1 Apogon talboti | reverse complement strand
GTGGAAACACCATCATCTTCTACAACATTGACTCACCAGTAAAACCCATGGAGTTGGATCAATGACAGTGGATGAAGACACTGGGTTAATGTTCAGTTAATGAGAGATTTTACTGAAAAAGTCACTTTTTATCCATTTTTTTCTGTTTCTGATTCAATAACCCTCAACTTTACCCTGATCATTTATGAACATCTACATGATCAATGAATTAAATATAGGAAAATACTAAAAAAGAGAGAGGATATTATTACAATAAATGGTAAGAAATCACTTAATAAAGGTTAAATAGAAAAATTTATTTGGGAACTGCCACAAAAGTAGCTCTGGGTCTTTATGGGTTAATGATTCAGAGATGAGAGAATGAGCTGCTTTTATGTTTTAAGGAGTCTGTTTCCAGCAGATAAAGCAATAAAATTCTGCATACTTCAGTTGCAAATAAAGATTATTTTCACTTTTATTATTTTCACTATTGATTTGTGCTTTTTGCCTCATAAAATATCAGAAAAAATCAAATAGAATTAAAGGTCAGTGCTGCAACACATGGCTTATTTTCATTTTCAATTAGTTGTTTCATCTATACAATGACAAAAATGTAGAAAAAGGTTGATCAGTGAAGACATCCACAAATATAATTATGAAAAGATTGTGTCTTCTGATTTGTAGATGTATTTTCATTTATTGTCTTTTTCCAGAGCCTAGGTCAAAATAGCAACAAACAGTTTTAAAATGCATTAAATATGTCAAGTCAACATCAGACAGATGGTAAAATAAAAGTGAAAGAAGTAAAGGAAGAAAAAAAAGATACAAATATCATTAGACTAGCTGTAATATTAGATAGTAAAACCCAAAAATATACATAAAACTACATTTCAAACATTAGTTCTGATTCTTGTCACTGTGGCTGAATGAGGTATTTATCCATAGTCAGTTGATTTATTAACTGCAGATGGAGTTTGACACTAGTATGGAGGATAAATAGATATACTATATATATATCCATAGATATATATCCATAGATACTTAAAAAGTGTAAAAAGAAAAAAAAGGCCTTAATTGTCCTTACCATTGATAATTAATTCATAAATCTGACATTCAAAAGGTCTTAAAAATCCCATAGACAGTGAATAATATTTGTATATTTTCTTTGGAAATATTTGTACAGAATTAGTCCAATGTGTAATTAGTGTTGGTCATATTATCCTAATGGAGATGGGAATGAATGGAGCCTCCAACAGTCAGTTTAGTGTGTTTTTTGTATATTTTCGCATATTTTGGTGTATTTTACCATATTTTAGTGCTTTTATGTGGTTTTAGTGAATTTTGGTGTATTTTTTGTGTATTTTAGCATTTTCTCTGTGTATTTTTTAGCACATTTCAGTGTGTATTAGTGCTTTTTTGTGTTTTGGTGTATTTTGGCATATTTTGGTGTATTTTTAGTGTATTTTAGCATATTTTCTGTGTATTTTTAGTGTATTTTAGCATATTTTCTGTGTATTTTAGCATATTATAACATATTTTAGTGCTATTGTGTGCGTTTTTTGTGTTTGTTGGCGTATAATAACTCCAGTTATTCATGGGTGGACAGATTCAGGTATGAGATTTAGCTTCAATGTCAGTAACAGAAACATTAGTCATGGATAAATAGAAATGTAACATTAACTGGATTGAAACATAGTTGAGACTGGTTCACCACAATAACTATGAGGCCTGCTGGACTAATATTATTGTGAATAATATCATAATTTTGATGTAAACACTGCAGATGCAGTTTTACATCACAACTGAGGAGTTTCTGGATCTGAGCAACAAGTTGAAACATAAAATAACACAAACTAATGAGAATAAAATGGAGCAGCATCTCCTGTGTTCTGTGGCGTCCAATCACACTGTAAATGAAAAGAGGTGAAGTTTTTTTTTGATGACCGTTTTTAATCTAAAATGTCAGCGGTGTGGTTCTGCTGATAAACACTGATGTAAACACTGAACCAAGATTAAGTTTCACTTTTATATTAGTAGAAGTTATTTCACATTAGTTCAGACTGCAGGAGGAAATTGTAGTGATTTTTGGTGGAAAAAGAGCTCTGTTTCAATTGAACAATATGTACAATACATCACTTGATTTCTTTCTTTCTTTCTTTTCTTTTGATAGTAAATATTGTATAAATGCTAAAAGCAGTGTAAATGATCCCAAATACTGTATAAGTGATAGTACATACTTTGTGAATGATAGTAAATGCTGTATAAATGACGCTAAATACAGTGCAAATGAAAGTAAATCCTATGTAAGTAATACAAAATAGTCTATAAATTATATTAAATATTATGTAAATGATCCTAAATACTGTATAAATGATGCTAAACACTGTAAATTATAGTAAATTCTGCATAAGTGATCGGAAATCCTGTATAAATGATACTAAATCCTGTATAAATGATAGTAAGTCCTGTGTAAATTATTTTAAATATTGTGTAAATAATACTACATACAGTGTAAATAATAGTAAATCCTGTGACCCTGGTGCTGAAGTTGTGCTGAAGTTGTGGTCCAGGGTTCTTTGAGGGTGGGAGCTGCTCAGTGTCACAGTTGGACTTATCTGACCCGGAGGAGGACGTTTCTTATCACTCCAGATGATTTCCTGTTCGATCAGCAGATTCCTGAGCTTCTGGAAAACTGTGAAAGCGCTTCAGGTCATCCAGGGTCGGACAGATTAACACAGAGTGGAAAACGATAGAGAACAATTCACACCTTCATTAATGTCAGACAGAAAAACAAAAACATCCAGGGATCTGTGAGTTTTAGTAAATGAAGTCAGAAAGAAGCTGAAAGCCACATTTATACCAAGATATGAACAGATTGATTGATTACTCTAAGACATGTAAGTTTTATGAGTCATTTCTTTTTTTTTCACACATTCACTTAATACTAAACACTGAGCTTCAAAGTAAAAGATGAAATCCATGAAAAAAAATTATAACATACCAATAACAACAACAGTAACACAGGGTCTGTAGATGGTCCACAGTCCAAGTGAACAGCTGATTTCTTCCTCCTCTTCCTCTTTTTCTTCCTCTCCTCGTCATCTTTTCAACCAAGTCACAGTTTATCAAACCAACCAAACCTGTTTTTCTACAAAGTTTAATCTGTCCCATAAATGTCAAGATCTAAATACAAGTTTCCTTTTGTGTTCTTGTCCTTCTCTGTAACAGCCACTGAGGCTCATGGGTATGGTAGTTTTCGCATGTAGAGACTTGTTAAACATTTGCACAGAAAGTTGAAGTGAAACCACAATGAAAAACTCCAGATATGTTTCAGTCAAGACAGGAAAAATATGGCCTCAGACATTACTTTACTCAGTGTTGCTGAACTTAAAACAACCGCAACTGTCTCAGACTACAACTCCCATGGTGCACTTGAGAGATCAATATCTAATCAGAACTTTACTTTGTCTTATTTATACTAAATACTTTGTAAATGATCCTAAATACTATATAAATGATGGTAAATACTGTATAAATAATAGTAAATATTGTTCAAATAATACTAGATACTGTATAAATAATTCTAAATACTGTATAAATGATAGTAAATACTGTGTAAATAATAATTAATACTGTATAAATAATATTAAACACTAAATAATATTAAATAGTCTATAAATCATCTTAAATAATGTATAAATAATATTAAACACTGTATAAATGATACTAAATAGTCTATAAATTATGCTAAATAATGTATAAGTTATAGTAAATGCTGTGTAAATGATACTAAATTCTATATAAATGACAGTTTTTCCTTTTTCTATTTTGTCTGTGTTGTCCATCATGGCATTTCACATCACTTTGGAGCAGATCTAGAATAAACCAGGACATTTTCCCAGTAAACTACTCTATTCCTCTTCTTTAAGTATTTGCTGCTAATTAGACACACAGCTACTAAACTGATTTTCGTTGCTCTTGTAACAGTGACAGTAAAGATCTATTCTATTCTATTCTATTACTGAATCATCAACGATAATCGATTGATAAAACTTTCTAGTGTCCCTTGTTTGAAATGCACAAACTGCTCGTCATCCTGATCTCGGCTCTGATTGGTCCTTTCCAGATGCCGGTGTCGGGGAACACGCTGGACGTGTACGGTAGCGGAGGCATGGCCACGCCCACCATCACCGTTAGCAACAGCTGCCCGGCCGACCTGCAAGCCGTCAAGAGGGAGCTGAGTGGTGAGTCTGTCCATACTGACGTCACAATATGCAAATTAGATGAGTACATTTACTTCCATCATAAACTTTAGGTCAAACCCAATATTTTTCTTCATTTACAGTATGACTTTATCTCTAATCACTTCCAAGCTACAGCTTTTTGAAATCTTGAATCAAAATTGAATATTAAAAAAAAAAACATAATAATAATAATATGGCACAAAAATGCAAAAAGTACTAAAAATGAAATATGATAACAACAATAAGTTTGTCTGGATTTTTTTTTTTAGTAAATTGATGTTTAAAGATATAATGTATTTACTTTTATCGTCTTTCTGTGTGTTGTTTTGTGTCATTCGGTCTGGGTTTTAACTCTGCAGGGCTGATGTAGGTTCAATGTCTGAGTTTCTCTTCTTTCTGTCCATGTTAAATCCGTTCTTGGTTCAGTTTGATGAGTCAACATCACTACTTCCTCTGAACACACACACACTAAGCAGCCACTCGCATTTTCCCACATCATCAGTTCCCACTTCCTGTTCAGTCAACATTTCTCCTGTTTCTGCCTCACTTTGACAAATAACCCACTCCAACAATCAACAGGTCCTCGTGTGTGCAGAACTTTTACCTGTTGAGCCGTTTTTCACTTGTTATGGTTTATTTTAATACACGTTAGATGTGATACAATGCTGGGATTTTTCATTGCTTTAATGTTATGAGTCAATTCATGTGAAAGTGTTGTGAAATTACAAAATAATATGTCTGTTTTTGCGTTTGATACAAGATTAATATTGAAACAAGGAAGCAGATCTGGAAAAAATCAAGTCAGTGCAAAAACAGGTTGAACCGGAATTACAACAGAACAAATACCTGAGAAATAAAAGTGATTTCACAAGTACTGACGGTAATGTTGCAGCCAGTGAAAAGGACAATATAATGCAATGTTTAAACCATTATTACAGGGCAGGAGAAATATAACATTATTTAAAGAGTTTCCATGTAGTATATTGATATTCTAGACTCTGACCAGCAGGGGTCAGTCTGGTACCAGAACACACTTAGAACCAAAACCACCAATGAATCAACCCTATGTACCCACAGGCTGAATCAGTCACTGAATAAAGTATGAAGCTCATCATTTACACACATCTGTATTATGGTGTCATCTGGTTTTCTTTTTCACACTAAAACTCATAGACGCTTATTTTAACAGTCGCTCAAATTAAAACTGTGTCTTGTAATCTTCATGCAGCATCAGCTGATAGTTTACATTATAGCTCTGTTAGCTTAGCTCTGTTTTTAGACTGAAAACAGCCACAGTAAAACCACTAATCACCTCCGTTTTCTGTTGATTTGTGTTGTCAGTAACTGAACTAAAGATCTGTTTGGAATCCAACAAACAAAGTCAGAACTGTCACAGTTTAGTCTGAACCATGGATTAACAAACGGCAACGTAGCAAAGATAAGAACATCCCATAATAACTTTATACCTTCATAAGCCTCAGAATCAAACTCATCTGTGTAGAAGAAACACTGACATTTCATCACCAAATTCCATTCTTTACATTTACAGCTGAGTCCATTGGAGAAAACAATGGATTCTATTTTTATCACTTCTTTTCTTTGAGTCTGAATGTTGTTTTTTAATGGTTCTCATCCCATCTGCTCACTTTCTGATGCTTTGGTCAAAGGCCCCATGGAGTTCATTTTCCTCAGAGTGACTCAGTACTCCCTCTAGTGGTCACATTAATCCCTAGACTGTCACTGGAAATAAATTCAGTTCATATCTCTACAGTCTAATACATTGGCATTTTTGGCAGAACTTCACAGATCTTTATTCCAAACACTATAATGGTAATTTTAGATAATTTTTTTAGTATTAGAAATAAATAATTGTACAACAGTTCTTCAGCTGAGACGTATTTGTAATTTTATGAACTGAAATGTGAGTGTTTTTAATGTCGATGATGATGATGATGATGATGATGATGTTGCAGATGTGGAGACCAAAGCGTTGATTAAAGAGAGACAGAAGAAGGACAACCACAACCTCAGTGAGTACTACAGTATTAGTACAGCGTTTACTCTGTGATGTGTCTCTGAAGTTCATTATTTTAAAAAAAAACAAAAAAAAAAATACAGGAAACTTTGAGTCATTTCCCTCAGGTTGTTCTTATAACCTGATGTAAATGTCAGAATGTGAGGAAAATATGACTGCATCATTTAAAATTTTAATTTAAAAAAAAAACATGTTCTGTATATTTTTAGATCTGAAGTAAAAACACCCTCAACTGGAAATGCTCTTATCCAATGTTTGGGATGATTTAATAAGAAAAAATCCACATAATTGAACTTAATCGATCCACAGAGTCATTTTCATCTTCAGTCCCTGGCAGATAAAATAAAAACATACCAAAGCATAAACATACATACATGATATAACCATATGAAAAACATGAAGAAAACAAAAAACACAAACACAGATAATAAGTAAAACTCTGATAAAGTCTCTATTTCCTATTATCTGCCTCTAACAGATCGATGCAGTGACTTCCTTAAAACTGTCATACAGTACACAGCTGTGATCTCACACTTATAATTCGCCCAGTGGGGTTTTAATCTTCACAACTACACTGTTATTTCTGGAAACTAATGAAACTGTAAAGTCTGTTTGTCGTTTATTATCTTGTTACTGTTACTGTTACTACTAAATAAAAGCTCGACTCTTTCAACCAGTCACACATTCTGTTACTGAGTTGAACTTAAATACATGAACCAGTGATGCAGAACTCACACTAATAAACATGATGACAAAGTCCAGATGAGAGAAAAAGAGACAGTGATCTAAAAATTACATAATGTTTAGTATTATCATTATTATTCTTATATATATTTTTTTTATAATGCATGTCTGTATGTTTCATGGTGTATGTAAACAGACTGAAAACATCTGAGTGTACACATTGGACAGTTTATTCAAGGTGTTTATACCAAGTGGCAAAAACCACAGACACTGAAACCAAAAGTGTAGTACGACTGACGGCCACTAGATGGAAGTGTATTCTTTCCATGATGTTGATTTGTCCATAACACTGGTCCGGTATGTCTCCTAAAGGTACCGGTCCATCTACTGCAGGTCAAACACCGGTTTATTCACCTGGATTTGATGTTTCAGGTGCAGTTTCATTATGCAAACACATAATAGACGTGAACAGAATGGGGTGTGACGCCATCGTTTCACAATCTACGTTTTCCATCAGTACACGAATAAACACAAACCAGAGTTTAGAAAATATACACTTTGGAAAGGGTTTATGAAATATATATATTTTTGTGACCTGAAATGACATTACATGTGGACATAGAAAAAGTATTTGTTTCGTAAAATATCTGAATTGGTGTGGATGCATAAAGTCAGTATTTTTTTAGGAGTCATTCCTGTTAAATTGTCTATTTTTTTTTTTTTACTTCTAATAAGTGTTCTGGGGGATTCATTGTGAATTATTGCTTCTTTAGTAATATTTTAACACAAGGCTTTGATTGACAGCTGATCCTGTTTATTCAGGCTGTCAGAGCTTCTGTTTGTTGAATAAAACATGTTTTTTCTTGACAAACAGATTGAATGTAGTTGTTGTTAATAGGTTAAGTTTAGTGTTTCACCTGCTGTGAATCCTGAAATCTGCTCTTTTATTACTTCTGGCTGGAAAAAGCTAAGATGGTGACAACCAAAATGCTAATTTAAAACTTCAAAACAGTCAGTTGATTACAGTGGATACAGCCCAGGCTGCGCTGAAACACATTATATATGTAACATCACCTGGATTTATATGACAGTATCACCTCTACAGCGTTTACAAGCTGCTGTTATAGTTTATAAAGGCAGGGCACCACTGAGGACCTGTCTAATGTTTTTAATCTTTAGTCTCTTTAGGTTATGATTGTCTTTACATTTTTGGTAGAATTAATATGAATGTTATTTTTTCTGCAGTTGAGAGGAGGAGGAGGTTCAACATTAACGACCGGATCAAAGAGCTCGGAGTCCTCATTCCCAAATCCAGCGACCTGTCAGTAAACGCATCTTCTACACATACACCTGAACTGAGCACAGAACTATGATCACATGACCACACTGTACCTGAATGTTCTGTTTTCATACATACTAACAGACAGTTATTAACAGTAATTAATAATAAAATTCAGCAGTTTTTTGTTGTGTAGACGGATGATTTGTGTATTAACGAGGTGTGGCCTGTGATTCATCGAGCAGGGAGATGCGTTGGAACAAAGGGACGATCCTGAAGGCGTCCGTCGACTATATCCGTAAACTACAGAAAGAACAGCAGAGAGCCAGAGAGATGGAGGAGAGACAGAGGAAGCTGGAGAACACCAACCGATCACTGCTGCTGCGGATACAGGTGAGTCATGGCTGTCGACCAATCAGAGCAGAGCATCAATACCTTAGGCCCCGCCCTGATTTAAGGCTAATAAAAGGATCACTTGCATGTTTTCCCTGATAAAAGGCTCGACTGGATTACATTATATTTGCATTAAAAAGGATAAATATTGTATTCAGTGTGTTTGAGTCAGTCATGAAGGTAAGCGTAACTAAATATGGTCCTGTTCTCACTTCTGCTATTGTTTTAATCACATGGGCTTCAGATTTATCAAGTTTCTGGATAATTTCACACAGCATCTTTTTTCACATGCTTTTTTTTACTTTATCTATTCAACTGTATTTTCACCCTTATTTTTCCTGGTTTTTATTTTTGTTAGTTCAATCCCTCATACAGTTTCGAGCAGAATCAGAACAAATGTTAACAAACCAGTGAACCACGTAGAAATGAATGTTAAAGCTGAGACACTTAACTCTTGGTTTGTTTGTTTATTTTGGAGCTGATGAATTCACTGTTTGTTTGTCTGTTGGTTGTGTAGGAGTTGGAGTTACAGGCTCGCCTCCACGGCCTCTCCTCCTCCTCCGCCACGCCTCCCCCCTCCTCCTCCTCCTCCTCCTCTCTGAACCCTGCCGTGGCCGACCCCCAAGCCCTCCTCTCCGCCCCGTTGCCCCACCCCTTCTCCTCCCCGTCTCTGGTGACTCCGCCCCTCGGCCTGGATGCCCTCAGCTTCGTGGAGCTGGACGACCCCCAGGGAGCCTCCACCGTCTTCTCCCCGGACCTGATGGCCGACGTCGGGCTGGCAGCGCTCGACGGCCTTGGCGATATCCTGATGGAGGATGCCGGCGGCCCGCTGTCACCTGTAAGCGGCGGCGACCCGCTGCTGTCCTGCGGCGCCTCCAAGACAAGCAGCAGGAGGAGCAGCTTCAGCATGGACGAGGACCTCTGATGACGGATTGTGATTGGCCGGCGCTGGAGGTGAAACCTGCTGAGAACTGCTTTTATTCAGCGCACAACGTCGACATCACATTGTTACCGTGGCAACCGGTGCTTCCCGATCACTGTCCAGTTACAGTATGAGCAAACAAGCAGCTGATTGGTTCGTTAAAGTCAGCTGGTCTGAGCTTCTGGCGATCAACAACCTTAAAAGGAAAATCGATTTTGAATTTTTAAGTCTTAATTTTCCTTTAAAATGTTTGGCTCCAAATACAGGTCATGTCATCTCTGACCTCTGACTTCTGTTCATCTTAAAGCCGTTTCGCACCAAGCACTGATTTTTCCTGGAAAAATTCACAGAATTTTCCTGAAACTGATTCTGTGGATTCTTATCAATGCTGTCTCACCCTGTGGAATATTTCTGCAGAGAAAATATTGTGATGGACCTCAGTTTCACACATTTAAAGTGATGTTGTAAGTATTTATCATTAAGTTACATGTACCAACACTTCTATTACTAGTGCCTTCAACCACGACTCATAAAGTTACAAAGAACATCGTTTTAGTTCACAGCCGACAGTTTAAAGCCTCTGAAAACCTAAACACACAACAGCAGTCTCATGTGCATCATTAACAGCAGTATTAGAAATCAGTTGCAGTCCAAATTCCAAATTTATTTCATTGTCATTTAAGTTTTTGTAAGCTTTTTATACACTGGCAGTGGTTTTGATGCAGATTTTTTATGCAATTAATCCCACAAACCAGTCGTCCAAATACACGAAGTTGGTTTTCCCAAATTAATTCACTATCTGCTGTTATTAACGTTCTACCAGTCGATTTATCCACCCGTCAACTCTGTCTCTGCCCCATCATGTCTGTTTTTTAAGCAGTTTCTGGGTGCAAATACATGGTTGATAATGTTTTATTTCTCTGCTGATAATGATAGTGTTTTTATTTCGCTGATGTTCCTTCATTCACTCCATGGCTCCATTGGCCACTGTTCTCTTCTTCATGCACTAACTGGAGACAAGCAGGGTCATCTGTGGCATCAAAAAAATAATGTCCCCCAAGTTTGGTTCTGTACTAAACAGGGTTATGGTTGCAAATAGCTTCATTTGTTCATCTTCACTCCATGTATCACACCCCTGCAATCTATACACATAGTTAAGCTGTACATTCTATATAATTGACTCATTAGTCTATTATTATCATTTCTATTATCATTATTACTATATTTAAGGATATGTACCATTTGCATTTTGACTCAAGACGTCAAACAAATGGGATCCACCACAGTTTGACAGTCTGAGAAATGGTCTGAACAGCAGAATGTGGTGTTTTTGAAGCAGGTTTTCTTGTAGGTGTCCAGGTTTATTTACATACACTCAGATTTTCGGGATCGTCAATAAGACAGACAACACATACACATTTTTCTAAGTACATTTCCAGAGGCTTTAAACAAATTAAGCCCGACTAATCGTCTAGTTTTTGGACAATTTACAGTGGACATAGTGCGTAGCTGTCATTTGGTAAAATTCAACATTTTGGCTTTGCACTGGTGAGAAACGGCATTTAAGCAGCAGAAAAATAATCCAAAATAATGAAAGTGGAGTTTACAACAATCAGAGTCATTTCAGTCTTGTAAATATGAATTATATAAATACAAGCAAAAATCTATAATCACTGTGTGAAAAGATCTAACTGTAGCTGCTTATTGATCTGACAAGCAAAGTTATGATCATGTTCAGATTTTATTATTGCATCGTTTACTTTTATGTTTGTTCTTTTGTTATAGTTAGAGGGTCAAAAGGGAAACCTGGTCATGTACAGTAAATCTAGACTCACATTTAAAGGGACATGATGCTGTTCTTTAACATCAGTTAGAAAAGCCTTTATCACTGTGTCATTGTGATGTGGTTCAGTTGGCAGCAGATGCTTTCATAAAAACTCACATTTGTTGAACATTTTTAACTGGAAAAAAGTCCATGTTTAACTTGTTAGCTATAACTGCTAACACATGTGTGAGCTAGCTGTGCTTTAGCTCACTGATTTCTGCAGGTGTCATATAGTCGGCAAGAGGAAGACAAGAACTGTGTAATTTGTTTGGTTAACAAAAATTCTAATGTCGTATCAGTAATCATGGAAAAAACACGAATCTGTGCGGTTTTTAATAGGCATGATGTTTTCTCTAAGTGTAACCAGCCTCTGTGTTAGCTGTAGCAGTTAGCTGTACCTGTTGTTAGCTATAACTAAGCTGTTTTACTAAGCAGATTAGCACCATAGGTTTAGTTCATAGCTAACAACTGTGTTAGGTACCTGCCAGCAGTAATTTATGTAGCTTGCTGGCTTCTACAGATTACTAGAACTAAAGGTGACTGTAATCTAATCAGAAAAACACTTTGAAAGAGCTTATTTACTACCTTAAATAAGGTACAGCTGAGTCAACTAGCTGTTAGCTACAGATTACGTAAAAAAAAGAGAAAAATAATAAAAATAAAAAACTTTGACATCTGGTAATTGAGAAGGAAAAAAGCAAAGTGATGTTTTTACATGTGTGACTTATCTTCTCTCACTGTAGCCCTTAGCTATGTTAGCTGTAGCTGCTTTCAGCTACAACTAAACTGTTATAAGTGATTATATTAGCACCAAATGCGAAGTGAAGTGTGAGCTGGGTCTTATCTATGTAGTTCATAGCTAACATTGTTAGCTAGCAGCAGGTTAGCTCACTGGTTTCTACAGATTCCATAGTTATCTTGAAAGATAATTAACTGTGGGAACATTGGTTACAGCTAAGTCAGCTAGCGGTTCATTACAGTGTGTTTAGCTACTGTTAACTAACTGTTGAACTGTATGAACAACTTTCATATTAACTAAATTAGCTAATAAAGAGCTTAGCTAGATTAGCTAACTGAGAGTGTAGTTTAGAGTCAGTTGTTAGATTTGCTATCATCATTAACTATTGTTATGTTCCAGGTTTAATGCTCTGCTGTTTACGTGGAAAAAATAACAAGCAGTTTGTTTCATCAGTTCTTCACAGAAGAAAATAAGCAAGGTTTAGCTAAAACGTTATCAGAACAACCAACCATGTATCAGTATGATCATCATCCAAACCTGTTACTATAGTGACAACAGCTGTCAGTTATTGCTGAACATCTTTGTTAAAGGGATTTATTTTTATCTTTCATTGTGATGAATTATTGCATTAATGTGTATGTTATTGTTTATGTAGCTTACGTAGTCTGTTTATGATCTGAGTATTTTTCATTCTTTAACAGATCATTTATGGTCCAGATTAAACTTTTGTATAAAATAAAATCTTATAAAATAAAATCTTTTTTTTTCTCTTTTTTTAATAATGAAAATGTATTTTTCTTTATGGAGCAGTAAAACAAAACAAAAAAAAGCCGCTAGTCAGCTGTTACAACACAGGAATCCTTAAATAAAATAAGTTTAAATTAATTTAACATCATACATTTAGAATTTCTTTGGAAATGAACGCAAATCACATTCCAGTATTGTACTTGTATCAGAAGCCTAACCCCTAAAGATTATTTTCTATGTTTCAAAGAAAATCTTCTCTCTGTTGTACATAGCAATCTGTAACAACACACTTCAATTTGAAGATCATACCTTCCAGCAAAACCATATGCATTAAGTGTATACATTTTTTATTTTGTGCCCTTAAATTAATCAAAATAAAGCAATAAAGTATTAGATATGAGCTCAACTTTCTTGACCTGTTAAAGAAAAATAATTCCTTTGGCTCAAATAGAATAAAACTAAATAGAATATTAAAAAAATATATAATTGGAGTATTTCTCAGAGGATAATCATAAAAAGAACTACAAATAGATACATTAAATATAAATACAATAATCATAACAGTTGTACAGTTTGATGGCAGTGGATTAATAGTAATATTCTGTCTCACAGCACAAAGATTCAATATTCTGTATCTGTTAAGGTCAGGGATGTTTATATATATTACATTATGTCATACTGGATTAGTTAGGAATATGTTTAAGATAGGATGACTTCGTTGGTCCCACTGGGGGGAAATTGTAGTGTTAATAGCAGCACAAATACAAAGAACAAAGTGTAAAAAGACAGGCAGAAGCAATCAAGGGTGAACAGGAAATAGAGAATAGAGAATCTTCTATTAATATTACTCGTTTTTTACATATATACTTTTTTTTTTACATTATATTCATATTTGTCTATAACTTTGATAAACACTTTCACCTTAAAACCAGTAGATTATTACCAACTAGAGTGCAAAATGTGTTTACATTTATTAATTTAGCCCTTGGAATATGTGTGTTTTTGTGATTCAGATGAGTTCAGTTAGTGTTCCTTTCCACCAGGGGGCAGTGTGATATCACAATGCAACCTGATCTCAGCTGAAGGTCTCATAGAAACAGACACAAAAATTTCAGACAGAATGACGATTGCTACAGCCGATAGAAACGTTCTTCAAACGCCTGTTTTTATTTTTATTCTCCGAGTACGCTTGAGTCTTAACAGCTGTATATTGTAAATTCACTGCAGTAAAAGTCCACATGGATCTGGACTGCTAATGGAGGAAAGAATGCGTGAACTTTTACATCCATATTTCTCATGACAAATATATCAGCTTGTGGCAGCTCTTTGTTTCTTCAACAATCCATGTGTAATTTATGATTGGAAAGCAAAAATATTATCCAAGAATGCCACCTTTCTTTTCTCTTATTTCAATTTTCAGAGTATATTTTGTAGTATATGATTTGATACAATACAGGTTATGTTGAAAAAAATATCAGTCCTTACTACATTTATTCAAAAAGAATAAATAAAGGGGAATGAAAGAAACTTTTATTTTGTTAGTGATAAAGCTGTTCTTTATTCACATTAGATTATACTGCTTCTCCAATTTTAATTTTCAAGCCGGTTTATGTACTTTTAACTTATATCGATTAATGGTGAAAAAAATATTTTTCTTCAACTTTCTTTATTCATAATTGATAGTCAATATGTAAAACATAATAAATGGTTAACACATAATATTGCAGCTGCAAACCAACATAAGATAATTTTATGTGTTATGTGAACAGTGTAAGTGTGTATTTGTCGTTGTTATTCCTCAGCCACCACTTAATAACAAATACTTAATTCATTTTACAGCTACATTATGTATGTTTAGAACTGATTATTACTTGGTTATATATTGATTGTCATCATTAATCGTGTTTGTCTTTCTCGTATTGATCTCGGACGCATCAGGTTCAGTCTGTGACCCGTCAAAGGGCCCTGAGCCTCAGCTTTAGAACCACCACTGTGAATCTTTTCAACCAAATCTCAGATGGAAAAGTCAAAGCCTCTGTTTTTGTCTCTGTTCTTCTCTCTTTGATGTGGGGCCGTCCCCAGGGGTCAGAGGTCAGCACGCTGTCATTTCAGCGCTTTCCTGTTTCCTGTTTGGCTGTCCTGGCCCGTCGTTTTAACAAACACACACTTCCTGTCCCAGCAGGACCCACTTCCTGTCCCATCCCGGCCCCGCCCCCTCACGAACTGTCAATCACATACAGTGACATCATCAGTCTGTTTTCTGGGTCGGAGCAGAGTTTGTTTGACCCCAATAATTCTCACATAAAACATCTCAACGTACAGTTAATTAATGACGACTGGAAACAAGTGTCTTATCATTAGATTCAGCAATTTATGAAACATTCATCATATCTCACACGTTACCATAGAAATGAATGGAATATTGATGGTATTGCATGGAAAAGATTAATGGCAACTGCAAAACATGGACAAGTTGTACAAAAAAATTCTTACATTCTTATAGTTTATTTTTTCACCTGTTTTTCCAGTGAATTAGTGTTTCATTACACAATCTCTAGTGGCATCTATTAGCGATCACAAAAAAACTAAAAATGAAAGTCCCTCCATGTGGAGCTGGTGTTTGTTTTGTCCATTCTGAGCTTTTTAGTTGAAGGTGTAATGACTCTGACTCTCAAACAAAGTAGGTGACGACAAAGTACCTTAACACTGGATGCCACCTGATATAAAATGCAAAAAAGAAGAGAAAGTCCAAGCTTATGTAGAAACGTGGCAATGCAACATGATGGATGATGCAAAACACATTTTCACAAAAGTGCAGCAACTAGTGTTTGATGTGTAATAAAACAGAAAATAAGTTAGCATGAACAGAACATCTTACTGTATGATCTGTAGCCAGGATGTGTCCCAATACTTTTGCCCAAATAGTGTATGACTTAGGCAAATATGCTATGAGGCTAACGATATATGACTTCCTATCAGCACTCAATAGTAACTATATTAATATCTGTAACCATTTCCCTGTTATAAACCATCTAAATATGGCCCATTATAAGTAAAGGCACATTTTTAATATTTCAAAAATGTATCCAAAAATCCAAATTTCTCACTACACAAACATTGTAGGCACTGTCTCACTAAAGACATGTATAAAATTTAGAGTTGTCATCACGACATACTGAACTGAGACCACATCAGGCATTACAGCAATGATGTTTCTCAAGAAGAAGAATCAATAACTGATAAAAAGTCTTCCGCCTGAAAGAAATGTTTGAAAGAGGAAAGAGTGACAGTTATGATGTTCACAAATGTCCTTCAACAGGGAACCAGTGAAATCCCTTCAGTCATCGTTCCAGTCCTAGGTCTGGAATCTCCACTATGGTTCTGGATGAGAGGTATCTGAGGTCAAAGTTGAGTCATTGTTGGGCGTTTGGAGAAAAGATGCTTTGACAGAACACGTGTCATGGTATTACATTTAATAATAATTTAATAATAATAAAATTTGATTGATTGATTGATTGATTGATTCCAATAGAGTATTTCCAGAAAGACAGATTAGATCTTGACTGGCAATGAAAAAAATCCAGAGTCCTCTTTTTTGTATGAGACAAGACAAAGACAAAAACCATTAAGAAGTGGAAAGGCCGACCTCGACTACAACAGCACTAGTGAAAACATTGGAAAGCTATGTCTTTTTCTTGTGCTTTTGGCTGTCATAGAGGCTCAAGTGAATTATCAAGCTGCAGATTTTAGTCTTTATTATATTTCAGCCCCCCCCCCCCCCGACCTTTTATAATATGGATCACTCCTGCTGGATTTGGTGCCAGTTCATTCTATACAAAGTATGTCCATCAAGTTTTAAGGCACCGTTAAAACTTCAGTAAAGACCAAGGAGTCAGTTGCAATAGCGTCACCATGGTAACCACATATGATGGAGATCAGCTGATTCGAGTTCTTACTGGTCTCTTGTGTTCAAATCACTCCACTGACCGATAACTATCAGTACTTATAGTAGTCATTACTATCAAATCTACTGTGCAGACCTGAATTCATTCTGCAAACAGTATCGTCTGTGTATCTGCAACATGATTCATCTGATTCTTCTGTGCTGTAAAGAAACACAGATCAAAATCACATCACCAATCCTGGTTTCCACGTTTCGTCTTTAGGAAGCAGAAGCAACTAGTTTTTAACTGAAGATAATCGGTTTGTCGTGCTGTCCGATGTCCATCTTCATTACTGTCCCTCATCACCTGTCCTCTCCTCTGATTGGCCAGTTTCTACGAGGGGAAGCAGATGGAGCAGCATTCCAGACACACCTCCAGACAGTCGGACGAGCCGCAGCAGTCCTCCAGTATCCCACAATCCAACACGGCCTGACACGCCTCCTCTGTGCAGGCTGCCTCCCCCGCCGCCTCAACGCAACAGCAGCAGCAGCCTGTGGACTCGCAGCATGCGGCCCCGCCCACTCCGCAGGCGAGACACTCCCCCAAAGCTGAACACATGGACAGGAGCTCGCAGAAGAGACAGGCCAGGACACAGTGAACGCAACAGTCTGCAATCAATCAGAAACCAACATGTTACGTCTGATGAGTTAGCGCTGATGGAAGTCTAAAGGCAAAATAAAATCACAACAGTGGTTTACATCTAGTTTAGAAGCAACGTTTCAGCGTCTTGGTCCTTTCCTTTAGTCCAGTTACACCAAGCTCAAACTTATTTTCAGAAATTCTGCAAAAAAAAATTGTAAATGCATGCACTTGAATGTAAAGAGAATAACAAATGGTCGCACAGTTATTAATAGGCAGCGAATCGTCAGACTTCTGAAGTTTTTAAAGTGGTCATTCCACAATTACCTTGGAGCATCTTGTGATTCAAGTCACCTGAGAGGAAACAGAACTTTTACACCTACTCCATTTCAGGTTGAAATCTGACCCATTGTCAGAGGATTTGGACACTAATAGGTTAAATACTAATTCCTGTTTAGATTCAGTCAGAAGCAACTCCACTGCTCTGCTCCATGGCTCGTCACTGAAGCAACATGGCAGCTCCTATAAGAGCGATATTTTGGCTTCACCTATGGTGCTGTTTCCCAAAGATTTCAAGACCAATTTGTTTTTTTCAGGACAGATGCCACTGCAGATTAACCCTTTAGGCGTCAGTTGTTTTTTTTTTAAATATTCAAGTTTGATACCAACATTTCAGAAGGCCATGTTTTATTCAGTTATGTTGCTGGTCACAATATTATGACTTTGGTGCTTAAGGGGGTAATAATAATTACTGAGGTTTAACTGCATCAGAATTTTGCATTCTAACACAAAAATATACACAAGGCCAAAAAAAAAAAAAAATTATCTTGGCAAACAGGTAAGATGTTCCACTAGAAAAATACAGCAGTGATTAACCCTCACAGACTTAAATAGTTGCAATCAAGACCATCTACTGATCTAAAATGTTTAAGAACTGTTGATCCACTAATCCTATCAATACATGTAAATAAAAGCATTAACTATTAACAATTTAAAAATTAACAATTAGAAGCGACCTGATCAGATGATTTCAACACACATCTACCTGTTGACTACTGTATTTTAGTACTGCTTTACATTTCACAATAGGAAAGGATTCATCACTGTGCCTTGAATCCCATTATAAAGGGTAGAACAGGAGGAATCAACCTGTTTTAGTGTCACCAGGCCACTGGGCTGCAGTCAAACGATAAACTTTTCCTGTAAAAGCTGCTGTGACTATAAATATCTCCTCTCTTGGTGAAACCTGAACTAATAGGGCTGCTGTGATGCTGTGGGTCGTCCTGCTGGGATGTGGAGGGTGGAGGTGTTTTTGGTGGAAACCAGACGGGCTGATAATAGGAGGGGTTATCGCTGGGTGTATGAGGCAGATAAGCAGACGTCCATATTGGAGGTGTTGGACTGATAAACAGAGGAGAGCTGTGTTCAACCGTCAGAGGAAATCTGTCTGTTCACCCCTCTGTTTTACAGAAACCAAGGCTGGGATGTAAAAGAATAGAACAGCAGAGGTGTACATATAGTTAGGTAGATTTTTAATGTATCTGTACCTTAGCAACTTATTTTAACCACTGCATTTTAGCACAAATATTCAAATTTATACTCCTTATTCATACTCCTTTCAGAACAGGCTTTTATCCCTCAGTGACCAAGTAAATTTAATTTTTCTAACCTTTAATGTCTGTTAGCATCATCTAATTCTGGTTCATTTAAAGTCACAGATTTGCATTTACATTATCTAAGTTTGGTTGACTTTATCAGAAATTAAGAAAAAATCCTGTGAAAAAAATAGTTTTTTGTTGTATGACCCAGATAGAACCTTTATAAAGGATGTGTTTTACTGATTTAAACTTGAGCATATACTTATTTTAGACTTTCAAATTAATTTTTATTAAATCTAACCTTTCATAAGCAAGTTACAGCCATTTATTGACTCAAATGAATAAATTATAATGAATCAAGGCTGTGGGTGGCCGTGGCTCAAATGGTAGAGCCATTAACCGAAGGGTTGGAGGTTCGACTCCCGCTCTGAGACTGTGCCACTCACACTGGTGTATGAATGCGTGTGAAAGTTCGGTGGTGGTCAGAGGGACCGTTAGGCTTGACTTGGCAGCCACGCTTCCGTCAGTCTGCCCCAGGGCAGCTGTGGACCACCAGAGTGAGAATGTGAGAGTGAATAAATAATGCATCAATAATGTAAAGCACTTTGGGTGCCTTGAAAAGCGCTATAGAAATCTAATGCATTATTATTATTATTATTATTAATACTCTGTGGGCCCAAATATGACACCTGTGGTACCCATGCAAAGCTGACAAACTCCACTTTTCCCTTATTTTTTAAAGTAAAGGAGTAGGATTAATAAATGTGGTCACAGTCTCTGAGGGTATGTTTTTAAAGCATCTAAAAGGTGATTTATAGCTTTTTTTATTTAGCATCACTGTACGTCTTTCCAACAAAAAGGCTGATTTTAACAACATGGATTGGACATTAACACAGAAAAGACAAGTTTTTTTAGAGCAGTAAATATCACATGATACACATGTGATAAGACAAAACAGACAATAGTCGGAGATGACATCTCTCTTTTTTATATAAATACAGAAGTTAAATCAGTTGTTCTACTTTTACCAGAGAACTGTATTGTGTCTGAACATCCAATGAAGTAAAGAATGGACAGACTTTTGGGAAGGAAAGCAGTCTGCTCTCCGTCTTTATCTTATATTCTTGATGTTTCACCTTATTGTTGGAGGTTCTATGAATGTCTGAACCTGTCACTTTATTTCATTGGTGACATTAAATGACAAATAGGGGAAAAATGTAGGTCATAAACTGTTGTTAAATACTGTGAAAAAATAAGAAGAGTGGAGCGTTGGCCTTGGTGCCAGTGTTAGTCTTCACAATCCCCATATCTCCTGAGTCATTATGACTTACAGTCAGACC
This sequence comes from Apogon talboti, assembly GCA_037367365.1. Taxonomy (NCBI): domain Eukaryota; kingdom Metazoa; phylum Chordata; class Actinopteri; order Kurtiformes; family Apogonidae; genus Apogon; species Apogon talboti. Next base: position 5,505,134 of record JAPQRQ010000026.1, on the reverse strand, counting down.
CGGTGGAAGTGGGCGTTTCTCATTTCACTTCTTTTTTTAATTTTTTTTGTCTGATACCTTCCTCTTCAACATTCTGCCGCCAGTTGTCAGACTATGAATGTCCAAAGGAGACATGAGCCACTGACTCCGCCTCCAGAATCTCAGAGGTCAACGTGTATTTGACCCTCATGAGGATGGTTTTCCTTCCACAGATACTGTTGTATGTGCTTGTAAAATGTGCTTTATACTTAGACTCCATATGAATTTGTGTTATTAAACTAACCTAAAATTCAAAATTGCAGTGATTAATTTATCTGAAATAAAAATAAAGATTACAAAAAAACCTTAAAATGAAAAACTAACGTTAACTAAAACAAAACTGAAGTGCAGGTGAAATCAATTTTGTCCTTTATCAAAGGTTTTGCAAATCATCAAGTGTCTATAAAATGAGGTTTTATTCACTGTACCAAAAACACTTTCCTCAAAATAAATATAAAATCAGTAATAAGCTCTTAACTCTAACTAAAATTAACCCTTAAAGATGTAGACCTATATTTGTGGTGACTTCCAAATGAAATTTTCTCTACATTTCACCTTTCCTTAATTATTTTTGCACCATTTATAGTGATATTATTCTCTGTAGTTTGAATTTTAAGTGAAAATCTGGTATGTTGGTGTATTTAATTTACTGATAATGTAGATGTTCAGAGTGAATTCAAAGGTTATTATCTCAAAACAGAGAAAACTGAAGAAAAACTGACTTTGTTAAAGTCTTTGGGGATTAAACTGAAATAGAAAAAAAAACACTCAATAAAAAATAATAAATAACTAACTCTTAACATGTGAAATTAAATTTTAAAAACACACTACTTATGTACAAACTAAAAGTCAAACTCTATTAACTGTGGTGTAAAAGGATCTGATTGGCTCACCATCTCCAGCAACCTCCTTAATGTGGGTGGCATCCGTCCTGAGGGAGGCGTGGCTTTTGGTGGAGGAGAGACGCTTCTGATTGGTGCTGTGATGATGATGGTGATGACGATGATGATGATGGTGAGGAAGGCTACAGCTCTGTCTTTTACAGGTGGATGACTGAAGAGGAGGAGGAGGAGGAAGAGAGATGGAGGACGCTGAAGGAGGAGCACAGACGGGAGGAGCAGACGCTGACAAACTGTCCACACCTGAGACACACAGGTAACATTAGAGGGTCAGATTCAGGTTCAACAGATGGACTCAGTTGGACTTAGATGGACTCAGGTGGACTCATGTGGACTTAGATAGACTCATGTGGACTCATGAGGACTAAGGTGGACTCATGTGGACTCTCACCTGTCTGCTTCCTTTGAAGCGGCACTGAGGCAGAGTGGGCGGGCAGGAGCCGACAGACATCATTGGTGGAGGAGCTGTCAGTGACAGAGTCATCACTGCTGATGTCACCATTCTCCTTCCCATCAGTTTGAGGGGGAGGAGCCTCTCCTACAGGATGACATTTGTATAAACATTAGAAAACTGCTGCTGGTTCAGGTAAACAGATGTAACCTGAGCTCTTCGAGAAGTCGTCAGGGAAAGTCAACAGCTGGAGCGACTGGTCATAACAGCTGTCAATCACTTTATTTTTTTTTTTTAACTTAACATCATCAATAAATAACCTTTAATGATTGTTGACGATTTTAACACAAATCTACCTGATGAAATGTACCTAAAACAACACCATCACCCTTGAGAAAAATTTATTCATCGTGTACTTTCAGTTTTTATTTTGACCAAAGTCTCATTGACTAACATGGAGGAGGCGGGGCATATGAATTATTTATGACCCTTTCACTATCAAACCAGACTCAGGACAACTATCTACGAAAACATGCCACATTGTATCTCCCACAATGCACTCTGGCTTCCTCAGAATATCCTGGTTCTCTGGTGCATGCTGGCATCCTCATTAACAGTGTCTGATCTTGAAACTGTTCCTAAAAGCTCTTAAATTTGTTCACCAAAGCTTAATACAAATGTTATCGAGGATGAAAAACCAAATCTGAAAAATCACTTTTCACTCAGATTTAGCTGTAGATCAGGGGTGGGCAATCCTGGTCCTCGAGGGCCGGTGTCCTGCATGTTTTAGATATTTCCCTCTTCAAGCACAC
>JAPQRQ010000026.1:5489536-5502914 GCA_037367365.1 Apogon talboti | reverse complement strand
AGTAGTAATAATAGTAGTAGTTGTATTTGTTAATGGACTGTGGTTAAGAAAACAAGAACTCAATACTGCAAATAAACAATACAGGTAATGCAGTTTAATGAAAAACACTGAAAGTAATGAAAAGTCATGTGTTATACTTGGACTCTTAGTAAAACTGCAAAAATTAGTTGAAAAGTTGCCACTAAACTAAGAAATCAACACCTAGTTTAATCAGTTTGAGTCATTTGTTGAGAAAAAAATTAATATTCTCTGATTCCATCTCCTGTTTTTTTTTCCTCTTTTATGATGCTAAACTAAATATATTGAAGTTTGTGACTAAATAAGATATTTGAAATAAGGTGAATTTGTGCTTATAGAAAAACTTTTTTTTTATGACAGTTTTCGGACCCGACTTGAGAAAATAACCAACAGATTCATCGATTCTGAAAATAACCCATAGCCACAGCCACAATAATGGTTATTATTTCCTTTTCAAGTGTTTAAAAGCCTTAATAGTCATTGTATTTAAGCCTAAAAATGTGCAGATTCCCTGGAAAGGAGCAGCTAATGCTCTCTGAAGTTGAGTGTTAAGTTCACCGTCTTGTTTTTCAGGATCTGTCCAGCAGAGAATCCGCCTGTGGAACTGGTCTGGTTTACACTGAGACCTTCACTCACCATAAGAACCTGTGGGAGCCCAGGTAGCATCACATTCACGGAACACACACACTGATCTTCAATCTGGAAAATGTGTTAGCCTTGTTCTGAACTGAGCTGCAAGACTATAAAAGAAGTGATTCAGAGCTGTTTGTTGTTTTCTCTGGTTCATGGGGATTATTTGACTGTAGCTGAATAGAAAGTGTGACTGCGGCGTTAAACATTCACTGCATCCATTGCTAAAAGTGCTTTGTTCTGACTTGTTTTCTGATTTGTGACGCAATATAAAGACGATCAGAAATCAGGACTTCAGTGATTTTGCAACCTTATGCATTTATGTCACAACTGAAATCATACTTAATCCAGTAAAACTGGCATCTATTCATACCTTCTTTTATATATAGGCTTATGATAAAATTAGCAAATCTCAGCCACATAATGTATCTTTGTATGATGTTTAACTATTCAGGTTCAGTGCTTTTTTTTGTAAATTAGCTCTGTCTTTCATGTTTTTTATATTTTTCTCCCTAGATAGATAACTAGATAGATGTATTTTTAATTTCAAACATGTTTAACATTCATAGTACTTACTTTCCATTACTCCCCTTTCCATTACACACAACTCAAATGAATTTGTTCAGATAAAGAACAGAACAGAACAGCATATTTCTTTCTTTAAACACTGACATTACCATCCTGGATTAAACTGCTTTTCTTCATATTTATTTGTTTATTTATTTATATCATCATTAGTCTATTGAATGTCTTTTCTTCAGGTTTCTGTGGCCAAAGGCAAATTTATCCACATTGTCCGACAGTAAAGTGAATCATTGAACATTTAAGAACCAAGAAATACTGTAATTATGAAATCTAAAATAATAAGAGAATACTACATTTAAATAGGTACCAAAGGGTAGCATTGCTTCCTCTTAAATATAATCACTGTAAATAACACATAAATAGTAATAAATATTGTTTTTGTTTCAGTCATCCAGAATGTCCAGACAGAGTGACGATGATCATGACAGAACTGGAGAAACAAGGACTAGAGTCTCACTGCATCAGGGTGGAGGTCAGAACACCTGTCTGTCTCATCACCTATCTGTCTGATCACCTGTCTGTGTGTCTGTCTGTCTCATCCCCTGTCTGTCTGTCTGTTTTATGGCTGTTCCACTGACATTATCAGCTCAACTCAGTCAAATCTTTTTCGTGTTTTCATTACAACCAGCTGCTGTCTGATACTAAATATGATGTGAAACCGCTGATCAGATGGTCACTGCATCAGTGTGTGTATCTGTATCATATGCAACAATCAAACTAAGACAGCAGGAAATCTCCAATCTTTTAAATTTGTAATGTTGGCTCCATCTTGATGAATCTATCACTGATTTGAGTCTAAACCAGGGGGTGTCAGATACATCTTCTTTCAGGTTCCACATTCAGCCCAATTTGTTCACCAGTGGGTCGGACCAGTAAAATAATAACATAATAACCTGTAAATAATGACAACTCCAAATTTTTGTCTTTGTTTTAGTGCAAAAAAAAATTTAATTCTCAAAATATTACATTTTTTACATCCAAACAAAAAAGATGTGAATAACCTGAAAAAATGAAATTTCTTAAAAATAATAAGTGCAATTTTAACAATATTATGTTTCAACTCATCATTTATACATGTACATTACAGATAGAATCTAAAAAGGCACCAAACATTTAGTAACAGGCAGAATATTGTTAAAATTGCACTTTATTTTCTGTAGACATTTCAGGTTCATATTTGTTCAGGTTATTCACATTTTATTGTTAAAGAATAGTTTAACGTAAATATTTTCATAATTTAATGGGGGGGGCGTTGCACTAAAACAGAGAAATTTGGAGTTGTCATTATTCATAGGCATAATCTAAAATTTTTTTTAACATTAAACCAAAAAGAAAATTTGGATTGATTATTTATAGGTTATTATGCTATTATTTTACTTATGATCATATTGGTCTGTATGTGGAACCTGAACTAAAACAAGTTTGACTGTTAATATCTTCAGTTAACAACATCTACAGCAAGACCTTAAAACTATCTACTTTAATTTGTACAAAAAACTAAAGTTGCGGTTTCGTCCTCTTCCATCCTTGGTTTGTAGCTGCATTAGCTCTGAATACGACATCATAGTAGGTTTACCAGTCATCGCTATGACAACGAGCCACTCTGAGGAGGTACCGTACCAAACCCGAGTAAGGTCGAGGTGAGCTGAGCTGATGGAACTGGTGGAAACGGCGGTAGTTGATCTGTTTCTGTGTATACTCACCTGTTGGTTTGTTCACATCAAACACCGTAACTGAACATGGTTAACGGGTTCTGATGTTTCAGCCCAGAGAAGCTACAGAAGAAGAGCTGCTTCTGGCCCACAAGTGAGTTCAGACTTAATGAAATCAACTTTTATTTGACTGTATTAACAATGTTAATACAGTTTACACTTTATGTTAATTTAACATAAGTGTATCTATTACCTGCACCTTAATCTGATGACTTCAGCATCTGCCTTTAAATCATATAATTGTATTTATGTAATATCACTCTCCTACCTCTTCTATAAAACGTTCCCTCTTCATTGTACTCTGACAGAAGAGTGTGTGTTTGTAATGGTTTTTTTTTTTTCAGGAAACAGTACGTGGATTTAATGAAGTCAACTCAGACGATGTCGGAGAGTGAACTTCAGTCTCTGTCAGATACATACGACTCTGTTTACATTCATCCTGTAAGACTCTCACACACACACACACACACACACACCCACAAGAAGCAGAATGTGTGAACCGTTCCGTCACAGGTGTGGATCCTCAGGTGTGACGTTCTACCGTGTTCTCATGTTCCAGGAGTCCTTCCAGGTGGCGCTGTTGGCCGTGGGTTCGCTTCTGCAGCTCGTCGATAAAGTCATGACATTTGAGATGAGGAACGGGTTCGCCATTGTCAGGTAACAAACAGACTGTGACAAATACAAGTACTTTGTTGACTATTTTCTTCATGTTTTTGATGAATTTGTTCCATTTTCTTGATCGTCTTGTTCATTGTTTTTGCTCCATTTTTCTGAATTATTTTATTCATTTTTAGTTCATGTAGTTTGGTTAATACTTTTGTCTTTTACTTTGTTCATGTTTTGGTTATTTTGGTAAATTTATTGACTATTTTCTTCATTTTCTGATTATATTTGTTCACGTTTTTGATGACTTTGTTCGCTGTCTTGCCCTTTTTGTATTTTTTTCCCTCCATTTTCTCTGTATTTTCTTCATTTTATATTCTTTTTTTTTCATGTTTTTATCAGTCCTCTTGATCGTTTTGTTCTTTTTTGTTCCATTTTCTAAATAACTTTTGTTGATTTTGTTGATTATTTTGGAAATTATGTTGTTTCCTTTTTTCATTTTATGTTAATTTTTGTTTATGTTTTTATTGACTATATGTTTTCTTAATTATTTTCCTCATTTTTTTGAACCCTCTAACTTGCATTGTTCATGTTTTGTTCACTACTCAGTTTTTGTTAACCCTCTTGATTATTTTATCCTTTTTTGTTCATTTTGGTGAGTAAATGCGTATTTTGTTCATTTTGATTTAATGTTGTGATCAAAATGATTCCATACACCTTTTACATTTAATGCACCATAGAATGTATTAACACATGGATTCATTTTGCAGTTTAAGAAAGTCTGTGAATCCCAGATCCATAAGTTCATCAATTATTCCAATGATTGACCTCTTTTTTCACCTGTAAAACAATCATCTTTTGGCTTGACTTGAATAGATCACCATTAAACAAGAGAACTTTTTAACTGAATCAGATGAATGATACACTGATAACATACCTGTCTGTCTCTGTCTGTCTCTCCATCTTCCAGGCCTCCAGGTCATCACGCTCAGGCTAATCAGGCGAACGGTTTCTGCATATTCAACAACGTGGCGATCGCCGCTCGCTATGCTCAGACCAGACACTCAGTCAGCAGGTCAGTGTGTGTTAAGAGACGGTGTGTTCAGGGACAGCAGGATAAATAAAACCTGTAGACCAGGGGCGTCAAACTCATTTTCTTTCAAGTTTCACATTCAGCCCAGTTTGATCTCCAGTGGGTCAGACCGGTAAAATAATAACATAATAATCTATAAATAACGATAACTCGAAATTATAGTCTTTGTTTTAGTGCAAAAAATAACATTAAATTCTGAAAATATTTACATTTAAAAAGTATCCATGCAAAAAAGATGTGAATAACCTGAAAAAACTGAAATTTCAACAATTCAACATCCTTGACTGTTAATTTTTGCACTTTGCACATTCATCCCATGGGCCGGATTGGACCCTTCATCTGGCCAGTTTTGGTTCACCGGCCACATGTTTGACACCCATGCTGTAGAGAGTCAGCAGGTTGAAATTCTGTTCTCCTGTGTTTTTGGTGACTTTTCCAATTTTCTTAATTGTTTTGTTCATTTTAGTTATTGTTATTATAATTGGCTTTTTTATTATTCTCTCATCATTTCAGTAACTTTACTGATTATTTTTCTTAATCTTATGTTCATTTTTTAAACTTTTGACACTGTCACTGGAAATGCAGCTTAAGATAGGGTGATAAATGACTATAACACTTAAGTCCATGTACATTATTTTGTTTTAATGTTCTATGGACTCGTTGTGTGTCTGTTTTGTGTGTCAGGGTGCTGATTGTGGACTGGGATGTTCACCACGGTCAGGGAGTCCAGTATCTGTTCCAGGACGACCCCAGGTAAACCCCACTTCCACAGACTCTGAAACCCAAGACACAAACTATAAAAACTCATCTGTGTTCATGTCTGTGTGTTTGTGTTTCAGCGTCCTGTACTTCAGTGTCCACCGGTTCGAGAACAAGTCCTTCTGGCCTCACCTCCCCGAGTCAGGTGCTACGTTTATCGGCAGCGGTCGAGCTGAAGGACGGAACATCAACCTGCCCTGGAATAAGGTGAGGAATAATTTGTTCAGGTTACACATTTAATTCAGTTTGTTTTTACTTTTCACTGTGCATCAGTATTTTCTTTGCTAAAACTTGGTTGTTTTTTTTTATTTTAGCATTAGTTTGGGTTTTTCTAGTATTATGAAAATAGCTTTGATGGAAGCTGAAAAGGGTAGGATGTTAGAATGTACGATGTGAAATGTTTATGAAATCTGAAAACATTAAAACTAATGAAAAAAAGATGATATTACCTGCAATTCTGTTCCCTTTTGATTCCTTTTGCATTGTTCTACATTGTTATTATTTGGTGTGTTTCGTCATGTTTCTTCATTTATTGTTTAGTCTTAGTTTATTTTCCCAGTACTACTGCGACTCTTTATCACTTAATCTTCCAGAAAATACATCAAAAAAACATCTCATAATTCACTCAAGTGATATTTGAAGGACTGATCTTATTTTGTCAATAATTCAAGGCCAAAACAATCAATAATAATAATAATAATAATAATAATAATAATGATAATAATAATAATGATAATAATAATTTAAGTCAGTAAGAAACAAGTAATATAAGTATAAGGAAAAAAAAATAGAAGTTAGTCCTCACTGCAAACAGGTAAATTTGCATGTTTTTCCAGAAGAATGATTTTAAATTAATAGTTTTTAAATTGTCTCCATTTTTCTTGTATAGATGGATAGAGAGATGTACTTTATTTATCCCAAACTGCAAAATTACAGGGTAGCAGCAGCATTACACACAGTAAAAATAGAATACAAGATCAAACACTATACACTATACATAATAAATTAGAAGTATAAAGATGATCTGGGTAAAGAACCTGGATAATAACTGTAATGTGCAAAATAAACCTGTAAGGTGCAAAACAATCTGTGATATTCAGTATTTGTACTGAAAAAAGATAAGACTCACCTCATAGAGCCTTAATGTCACAATAATAAAATATAATTAGTGCTTGTTTTTCATCATTGCAGTTTGAACATTGTTTGCTGAAATTATAATAAAAAATATAACCAACACTGAGATAAGTAAATAAAGCTGAAGGCCACTCAGAGAGGTTTTTCTCAGGCCTTGTGGCTCCATGTGATATACACACAGTAAAATAGAAACATGACCTCTGACCTTTCCTCTGTTTACCGTCTTCTGTTTTCTGTTCGTGTTCAGACGGGGATGACGGACTCAGATTATATCACCGCTTTCCAACAATTGCTGCTGCCTGTCGCCTACGAAGTAAAACACACACTGACAGACACACGTACAATACACACTGGTGATCTGTTGAACTGATGATGCGTGTGTGTTTTCAGTTTCAGCCTCAGCTGGTTCTGGTCTGTGCTGGGTTTGATGCAGTCGTTGGAGATCCAAAGGTTAAAAAAAAAAAAAAACCTCTATGGAAATGAGCCTGTGAATACATTTTCTTATTATTTTTTTGTTGTTTGTTCAGGGGGAGATGTGTGTGAGCCCCCAGTGTTTCCACATCCTCACTCACATGTTGATGAGTTTGGCTGAAGGGCGACTCATTCTGGCTCTTGAGGTAAAAACACTCAGGAGGCGTTCAGGGACACTTTGAATGTCAGGACATTTGATTCATCACAGTGAATAGGGCTGTTTTTTATGGTTCATTCTTTTGTGTGTGTGTGTGTGTGTGTGTGTGTGCGTGTGCGTGTGCGTGTGCGTGTGCGTGTGTGTGTGTGTGTGTGTGTGTGTGTGTGTGTGTGTACAGGGAGGGTATAACCTGAAGTCGACAGCAGAGGGCGCTGCAGCCTGTGTCAGAGCTCTGCTGGGAGGGGTCTGTCCTCCGCTGACTCCACCCACTTCACCTTCACACAGGTATGTATGCACTAAAATGAGGTTGACAGCCCTGCACTACACAACTGTATCTGAAACTGCAAAAACACAACCTGAATAAAACACACCTGGGATGACAGTCGTACTGGGATGGCACCAGTTTAACCGGTTTCTGTCTTTTCCAGCGCTCTGGAGTCTATCTCTCAGACGGTATCTGCTCTGTATCCTCACTGGGCGTCACTTCAGGTTCTGGGTAAGACACACACACACACATACACACACACACACACACACACACACGTGGAAATACGATGTGCTTATATGTGCTGTTACTTTACTTAATGCCTGTCGATCCTGTTTTCACGTAGAAGGCAGCTCATTGGCCGAGAGCAGCGTCATCAGAGCTACAGCCAATCAGGAAAGCACAAAGAACACCAGCCTTGCCCATTCAGTTACCATGACAACAGGTCTGGTGTACGATGAGAAGATGATGGAACATCTCAACATGTGGGACAGGTGTGTTTCCCTCCTTGTGAATAAAAGCTTAGATCATAAAACCAGTAAATAAACCATTACCCTGTCATCTGTTGTTGTGCTGCAGACATCACCCTGAACAGCCTCAGAGGATTTCCAAAATCTTTGCGAAACATCAGCAGCTGGGACTGGTTGACCGTTGCCAACGGATACCGGTTCGCTCAGCAACCGAGGAGGAGTTGGCCATGTGTCACAGGTCAGTGAATACAACAAAATAAATATAGAAAATATCGCAGTAGAGGCAAACATCCCTGTTATATTCCACACAAGTCAGATATTTCTGTGAGAATACATACACAAATACCACATAATCTGCTTAAAAGTGTATGATTTGCATTTGCAGCGTGCAGCACATTGAGCAGATGAAAGCCACTGCAGTGATGAAGCCCAGAGATTTGTACAAAATGGGAGAAGAGTTTAACTCCATCTACATCAACAACCAGAGCTTCCACTGTGCCCTGCTGGCTGCTGGGAGCTGCTTCAGCGCCGTGGAGACGATAATGAAGGGGGAGGTAACACAGAGATAGACAGGAAGTGTGTATGGTTCTTTGTAGTATTGATGTTGTGGGGTTTATGAGTTCATTTAACCCATTAAAACCCAAACATTGTCTGAAAACGGTCTTTGAAACCTGCAGAATTTCTGAAAAATGTAACTGACCTTAAAAGTGAAAACACACAATCAGAGGTTATGAACATATAGTGTAAGTGATCTTAAGGGTACAAACACGGAAATGTAGAACCTGATCATAAGGATTAAAAATAAAAATAGAATAATACAACATTGGATGATAAGGTTAAAAACACATAGACATCAAACTGGATTTTAAAGGTAATAACATGAAAATATGAATCATCAAATCTTAAAATTAGAGACACAGACATTAAATCTGGTCTTAAAATATATATATATATATAAACATGATGCTCAATGTCAAAGTTAAAATACACAAATATCAAACACAATCTGAAACTATGCAACATAAACACAAATGTGCACGTCACACTGAGTTTGAAAGTTAAAATCTTGCAAACATTAAATATAGTCTCAAAAAGCGTGAAAATATTAAAAGGTCATAGCCTCTTAAACCCAGCTACAATTCCGTCTGTGTTGCCATGGTAATGCTGTGTCACTTGTAACAATATACATATTCTTTACATCCACGTAACCAGGAGAACATCAACTAAAAGCTCAACATAACCAGTACTCTGAAAATAGAACACAACTCAAAGAACAAGTACTTGAATGGAAATATGGAAATATTCATGTATTGTTTTGTATCCCAGACCCTTGTTAGAAAAGAAACACCTGAATTCAATGTGTCCCAATACTTTTGTCCATGTAGTGTATGTTGCATCTGTTCTTAGTGGTTCAAGTTGGTTAATACTGATTCTGTAGAGTCTTGAAGTGACTGTCGAGGCTGTGGATGTGACCGCCTGTCTCTGTGTTCAGGTGAATAACGGCGTGGCCATCGTTCGTCCTCCTGGTCATCACGCAGAGAAAGACTCACCCTGTGGATTCTGTTTCTTCAACACGGCTGCGCTCGCGGCACGCCACGCCCAAAAACTCTCCCAAGATCCAAAGCTGCGCGTCCTCATCTTGGATTGGGATGTTCACCACGGCAACGGGACGCAGCACATATTTGAGGATGACGACAGGTGAGGAGGAGGAGCAGTGATGAAGACTACTGAGAACATGTCTAAAATTAGAACTGGGGAAAGTGGTCAGTAACAAAATTCAGATGATTAAAGCTGCTATTGTTGGACTAATTATAATGACAACAGTGTGCATTTTTATCCCACCGGCTGATAGGCCATGAGCTATTATGAATGTGTTGTCTCTGGCATCATCTTCATCTTCGTCAGGAACATCTTCTCTCTTACGAAACTATCGTAAAATCTTTTGGATCATCATTTGTTGCATTAAAGTGTTCCATTGGTCAAAGTTGTATTTTTATAGGTGTAAATCCACTGAAATTACAATATGACTGGAATTTTTTTTCCCTTTACATGACTGTAGATACTAAGTCTGATTTTGTCTGTGTGTAAACTGACACTGACCTGAACTGTGGATTCTCTTTTCTCTGTCTACAGCGTCCTCTATGTCTCACTCCATCGCTATGACAACGGGGCCTTCTTTCCATCTTCAGAAGACGCTGCACCTGACCGTGTGGGTGTGGCGCAGGGGGCGGGGTTTAACGTTAACGTGGCGTGGAGTGGTGGACGAATGGGCGACTCTGACTACCTTGCTGCGTTTCATCACGTCATCATGCCAATCGCCACTGAGGTAATACACAAACAAACGCACAAATAAACACGCTGTGATGGAGCGCTCTAATTGGTCCATCCTCTGTGCAGTTTAACCCAGAACTGGTTCTGGTGTCGGCTGGATTTGACGCAGCTCGAGGAGACCCGTTGGGTGGATATCATGTGACACCAGAGGGATACGCCCACCTCACACACCTGCTGATGTCATTGGCTGGAGGGCGTGTCCTACTGATACTGGAGGTACAAAAACACACAACACACACACAGAATAGACATTACAATAATGGAAGCTGGTAAAAAATAGTGTCTAAACTAAATGAATAAATAACATCTAGGGTTTATCACACTGTACAGAAATAAAAGGTCACCCAACACTTACTTCTGTCAGTGTCGATTATAGATATAACCTGGAATAAATCCTTCACCTGAGTGATAAATAACGTCCAGTTATTACATTTGTAAAACTCAGAAAAAGTGAAATGACCTGCATCGTCTTCTTTCAGGGAGGTTACAACCTGTCTTCCATCTCTGACTCCATGGCGATGTGCACGAGCGTGTTGCTAGGAGACCCTCCTCCCTCTCTGGTGACTCCTCTCCCTCCCCCTCACCACTGCGCTGTGGCAACAATCAATGAAGTCATCCGACACCACGCCCCCTACTGGAGCTCACTGAGGATACACAGTCAGTGCAGTCTTGCTCGCTTTATGCAGTTTCCTCTCGTTTAATTCTGGTTTAATCACTTTTGTTATTCTTTAATTCAGTCTCAGACTCAGTGCGGGGATCCCTGCCCTCACTAAAGCATCGTGGGAAACGTGGTTCCAAAGGAAAAGGCAGAAGGTCGGAGCAGGGCAGCTCAGACAAAGCTCTGCTGCCCCCTACAGGACAGGAGGCAGATCGCAGTCTGGACCAGCTCACTCAGGGATTGGCCAGTTTGGACATTAGTCAGACCACTCCTGTTACGTCCACTCCAGTGGGTGGAGCCAGACCAAAGGTCCGCCTCAGCACAGAGCAGGGCCCCACCGATGTAGAAATAAAGACGGAGTCAAATGAAGAGTCACCTGTGCAAAGCCAATCAGAAAATAGTACAAAGTCACAGCCTCAGGTGAGATTTGCATTTTGCATTTTAGCAGCGTAGGAAAAGTGAGTTAGTACATTTCTGATTATTAGGAGTACAGGTTGGTAAGGTTAGGAGATTTGGTTGAGTATAAAATTCCATACATATATACACATAACATTGAGTGATCCTAACATGTACTGTCTCAATATAAATGTAGAAAAAAAATCAGAGAGCAAGTTGTAAGTTCTACTATCTCAAAAACAAAACTTCTGTGACTGTTTGACAACTGATTACCTCTGCCAAGGAGGTTATGTAATCACCAGGGTCTTTCTGTCTGTCTGTTGGTGTGCAACATGACACAAAAAGGTATAGATGGATTTTAACGAAATTTTCAGGAAACGTCCGAAATGGGACAAGGAACAGGCGAGTTTATTTTGGGGGTGATCGAGATCATCGTCTGGATCCAGCATGAATATATATTTTTTGAGATATGGCCCCGCAAAAAGTTATGGAAGGATTTTAATAAAATTTTCAGGAAATGTCCGAAATGGGACAAGGAACAAGTGATTAGATTTTGGGGGTGATCCAAGGCATTTATTATGGCATTTTCAGTTGAATAACCTCTCAGCTGGCATGTCTGTTTCTGCACATGCCATTTGACACCATGTCAACGTGACCCTCTTGTTTATCTGTTGTTAGGTAACCCACTTCAAGGGTATTGTTTATCCGTTGCTAGGTAACCCACTTCAAGGGTATTAGTTACAGCAGCATGGTGGGGAACTGAGCTGCCTTGGTGGAGGTCTGCGCTCTCCAAGTGCTTTTCTAGTTATTAATGTTACGTATTTTATGTTTTTGTCATTCCCAGGCTGTTGCCACAACAGCATCAGAGTTGGTTGCTACTGGCAACGAAGCTGAAGCAGGGGTGGAGCCAGAAGCAGAGGGAGCGTGTGGTTGGTCCAAACCTAAGATGTCTCTGGAGCTGACGTGTGGAGTCGAACTGGGCGGAGTCAGAAGACATTTATTTATTCAGCAGTTTAGTTGTTTTAAAATCATGCAGAGTCTAACCTGTCTGTTTGTCTGTGCTTCTAGGCCACCATGTATGTGGTTGACCCTCTGCCCTGGTGTCCTCATCTGGACTCAGTGAAGCCCCTCCCTCCGTCCGGTATTGACATCTTCCTGCCGTGTCAGGACTGTGGCTCGGACACAGAGAACTGGATCTGTCTCACCTGTTACCAGGTACGTAATCTGAATTAACCAACTCAAAGTGCTTCAATGTAGTATTGATATTCCAAACTGTGACCAGCAGGGGTCAGTGTAGTACCAGAACACACTTAGGTCCAAAATCACCAATGAACCAACCCTATGTATCCACAGACTGTATCAATCACTGAAAGTATAAAGCTCATTGTTTACACACATCTGTATTATGGTATCATCAAGTATAATCAGTTTTGCTTCTTCAAAATAATACTCATAGACGCTTATTTTGACAGTCTCTCAAAATAACCCTGTGTCTTATAATCTTCATGTGCTGCATCAGCTGATAGTTTACATTATAGCTCTGTTAGCTTAGCTCTGTTTTTAGACAGAAAACAGCTACAGTAAAACCACTAATCTTCTCTGTTTTCTGTTGGTTTGTGTTGTCAGTAGTTGAACTAAAGATCTGTTTGGAATCTGACAAACAAGGTCAGAACTGTCACAGTTTAGTCTGAACCATGGATCAACAAACGGTTGAACATCCCATAATAACCTTATACCTTCATAAGCCTCAGAATCAAACCTGCCTGTGTTGAGGAAATGGTGACAGATCAGCATCAAACTCCATTCTGTACGTTTACAGCTGAGTCCAGTGGAGAAAACAACAGTGCTTTTAGCTTTTATCACTTTATGTTTTTTGACTCTAAAGGTTGTTCCTTAATGGTTCTCATCCCATCTGGACACTTCCTGATGCCTTTTGTCTAACGCGTGGTGTTAGTTTTCCTCACCATGTTAGACTGAGTGACACACTACTCCTTCTAGTGGTCACATAAATCCCTAGACCAGGGGTGGGCAATCCTGGTCCTCGAGGGCCAGTGTCCTGCATGTTTTAGATGTTGCCCTCTTCCATCACACCTGGT
>JAPQRQ010000026.1:5459111-5478844 GCA_037367365.1 Apogon talboti | reverse complement strand
ATGTAACTGTATTGTTGTCTTGTGAAAAATCAAAAATAAAATATATATATATATATATATATATATATATAAAAAAGAACATAGATTTCCTCTGTCTTCCCTTTGGATGGTGCATTCATGTCCACAGGTCATTTCACTTTGTCGACCTTTAACCTCTGTCCTACCTGTGTCAGGTGTGTGTGGAGTCAGACTGGCCGGTCCCGGACTGCCGTGGCGGTCTGTCCAGTCTGTCTCCTCTGCCATCCTTCCAATCGGTGGCGGTCCTGGTGGGCGTGTCCCTGTGGGCGGTGTGGACCAGCGTCCTCTGTCTCTGCCTGTTCAGATTCTGCAGTGCTGCCACCGTCTACAAGATTTGCGCCTGGCTGCAGCTGACAGCAGGTTGGACACAGAGGACGCCACAGAGACATCAGTCTACAACTGTTTGACCCATGGGTTTTTAATGGTGTCATCTCTGTCTGTCTGTCCTTCTGTCTGTCTGTCAGGTTTCTGTCTGGCGTTGGCCTGTCTTCTGTTTCCAGACTCATGGGAGAGTCCAGAGATGAGAGCTCTGTGTGGAGACTCGGTGAGTTCAGTGAAAAGAATAGAATACAATAGATCACAATACATTACAATATAATAGTGTACAATTAATACAATGCAATTCAATACAATAGAATATAAGAGAATACAGTACAGTACACTACAATACAATACAATAGTATACAATTGATACAATACAATAGAATATAGAATACAGTACAATACAATCCAGTAAATATGTCAGTTTGCCTTGTCATATCATTGGGTCTTTTCTGTCTTTTGTTTCTATATGGTTTCATCTAAACTTCTGTCTTCATTCTTTTCATGTCCATCCATCTGAATTAGACTGGTCTTATTGGTCTCGTATTGATCTGCTTGTTTCTGCGTTGGTCCTCAGGTGGGCAGCTTCTCCCCAGGTAACTGCTCGGTCCACTGGGCGTATATCCTGGCCATACTGGGTGTCCTGGATGCCGCCATCTTGGCCACGCTGGCCTTTGTCCTCGCCAACAGACAGGATGCTCTGCTGCCGCCGGACACCAAGGACGGTGAGGAGGGGGTTGGACATGAACGATACAGAAAACCCTTATTCAGACTGTTTAATAATGAAAGTGTGTGTGTTTTATCAGTTACTACAGGTTTACTAATGTCAGCGTAGAGTCACCAGGTGAGTCATCTTCATCTTCTTCTTCTTGTTTTTCTTGTTGCCGTTGTTCTTCTTCTACTGCTGTTCCTTCTCTTTAAATTTTTAACAAACTCCTTCTCTTCCTCGCCAGGGAACTCAATCTCTATTTCGCCTCCGTCTGATTTCTCCATCCTTCCTCAGCCTCAAAGGATAAAGTTAGAAATCCAAGTCACACGCTGATGATTTTACAAACAGAAGCACAACATGTTTGTTTTTTTCTTTAAGTATATGGTGTAAAACACGTCAATGTCAACTCTGAAACGTATATTTGTATTCACAATCAGGTTAATTTCTTTCTCTGTAATGTTTATTATTTATCGCATTAGTCAGTGTAGTTTGTTATTGTAGTTATTTACAGACACCTTTACAACAGTTCCGATAGCTGAGGTTATTGTGTCTACATTATAAATGTTTTTACCTGATACTTTGCCTGACCTCTTGTGTTACCTCAATATCCAGCTAGCTTAACATAGCTAGTACATAGATTACAAAGTAACTAGCTAGTTATTTTAGAGTTAGCATAGATTTAGCTGTAGTGACACTATACACACTTAAAGTAGTTATCTAGTGACATTTAGCAGGTTTTTGATGCTTGAGTTACTTTCCATTAAAAACTGATAGCAGTACTGTTACCACCAAGCGTATTTAAAGCCAATATTTAAATTTTTTTTAATGTAATTTTATTTTCTTTAAAGTTAGCATACAGATAGTTTAGTTTATATGTAGCTTAAAGATACAGCTAGCTTAATGCTACATTAGCTGTAGTTTTCATTACACTTGGAGTTTATAGGTTCAATTAGCTTAAAATTACCGTAGATTAGTATCTGTTACCTAGGAACTAGCTTAACATCCACAGTCAGTTGAAACTTCAAAAACAAAATAGAAAAAGTGTGGACAGAAAATTGGTAAAAGTTCTAATAGTTTTGAATGTTGAGTTGGTATCGCACAACATTAGAGCAATTCACACTTTAAAGGTGGACTTTTGTTTCCTTTTTGGGGGTGCTAAGTTAACAGTTTCTTCCTGATTCCACGTTAGGCTAAGCCAGCCCTGGACAATCACAGATGGACCTGATTTTTATCTAAAACACTGGAACAAAAGAATATAATAGACATTTTTCATAGCAGACATGTTGACTCCATAATTTAGAAAAAACACAGGTGTAACTGATATCATTAAAATGATTGGATCCTATTTGGGTTCGTTGTACCCTCTGTACTTTGATAGGAATATTTTACAAAATGACGATTTTTCTCTTTGTTTGAGACTTTGATCCTGATCTAAATCTGTTTACTTCAGTTGTAAAGTGACAGTTTGGGTAGTTTGTATATTAGATCTAAACTTGTCATTACTGCTAAACTTCAGCTGTCCACAGTTTGTAGTCCAACACACACAATGGTAGGTCTGAGCCTTATTGTAGGAATTGGATGAAAAACAGGGGGAAACTATCTATTTAGCCATTATCTTATCAGTAACATTTGTGTTTTATCTGCTTCTTTTGGCCAAAATGTGTGCTGTGAAAAGGGTCTTTTAACTTCTTTTACTTCTAAGCATGACCTTTGACCTTCTGAAGCACATTCAAATACATATTAATGCAGTTTTCCCTACAGTTGGTCTTCCAGGCTGAACAGTTAATCTGTCTGTTGTGTTTTAGACGACATTGCCTTGAATTGTGACTTTTCCTTCCGAGTTCAGCTGTTAGAAATATTACAACTTTTATTTCCAGAGCATGTATAGAATCATATATTTCTGTATAGAGAAGTGATTTTATCAAAACAAAGCATTTTACAATCTGTACATTTCATACTTTTGTAAAAATTTAAAACTTGGAGGGCAGATAAAGCTATGACAGTGATAATGTTCAGATGCATAAAATATTCCAGTTCCAGCACAGTACTTGTGTTAAAATAATACTCTGAAAACCAGAATATTATCAGAATATCACACATGTCTTCTATATAACACCTATCCAGTGTAAGCTGTTTATGTGATCACATAAAATTAACATATTCTGAATAATATTGGAATATTAGTGCATGTAAACATATGTACTTTATCTACATTAAACATTTCTTAAGCTGAAAGTAAATGTATTGCTAGGAAATGAAAACAGGCCAGTGGAATTTATAATAAAGCCAATTCATAGTTTTCATTCTTGGTTGAATGAAGAACTGTTCGATTGAACAGGGTTTCATTTATTAAGTGCCAAATATGAGTCTATATTATAAACGTCAATAAAAATGTGTTAAAATGTGCTGTTTATTTGCAACTGGGATATTAATATGTTAAATTGTGACCTCGTCTTCTAGGAAAGCAATGTGGTAGAAAGACGTAATCTGAAGTAAAACTCAGTGGGTTAAAATTGTCCCTAATGTCTCTCTGTAGCATTCAGCATCCTAAAGGATATTTCATCAGCTCAGATCATTCTGTAGTAAATGTTTAATTGTTGTTTGTATTTACAGAATGTACTGTGCATGTCTGATAGCAGAGTATCTATCTGATGTCTGTCAAACTAAACATTAACGGTATTATGTATTTTTGTGTGTTTTTTAGCATGTGTCAATAAATAACAGATTTTAGCAGAATAATACAGACTTATGATGTCATCTGTTACCAGCCAATTAGAGACAGGGAAAAAAGAACAGCTCCTCCAATGATATTACCTGACGACTGTGTAATGATATTAAACTGATAAACTAAAGCAGTTGTATTGATCTACTGATCTAAACAAGTTTTTTCATACTTATCTGGTAATTTGTGAAGCCAGACAAAGACAACATCAACTTTCAACGTTACATACACACAATATCACTATATTGTCACCAGTTCAAGTAGGGGGGAAATACTTCCACATTTGTCAGTATTTCTCAAATTGTTCTAGATTAGAATCTGAAATTTCTGAGTAAATATATGGTAAGTGTGTATGGTATTGTATGTTTTATTACTGGCTGTGGAAATCTGGTTGGCATTTATTTCTGATTCCATCATTGACCTGCTTCTATCTTATCTTTGTACGTACATGTGTAAAACCTAAAAGCAGTGTGGTTTGCGCTTTCAGAGCAGCCTACAAATTGTGGTTTAGAGTCAGGACAGAGTTTGATGTTAAAAAAAAAAAGCTTTTCACTTAGCTGCTGCTTCATCCTGGCATAATTTACAGAAGGGGCACTTGTTATTTTTGGGGATCATAATGTGTCTTAAAGGACCAGGGAAATAATACTCTTGTTCAATGTGATTGCTTCTAAATTTTACAGTGAAATAGTTCTTGAATGTTTGCTGGATATATGAAATTTGTTGGTTTGTTGCGCCAAATGTCTGTACTATAATCATCAAGTTAACATTTAGACCTCAAACTTCATGTGCTGGAAATGGTAAACATGTCAACAGTGTCAACAATATAAAGTTATTAGTATCGACCAAAAGTATCTAAAGAAAAACAACTGGATCTCAACCAATCCACCACCTATGGGAGCAGATCATTATTACCACCTGTCTAATATTGTGTAGGTTCCCCTTTTTCCACTAAAACAGCTCTGACCTGAGGCCTAGACTCAACCAGACCACTGCAGGTGTGTGTGGGATCTAGACCAAGACGTTACAGCGGATCCCTGAAGTCCAGAAAGCTGTGAAATGGGAGGGATTGGACTTGTTTATCCAGGACATCCTACAGATGCTTAATGGTCCTGAGAAGTGGATGTCCTTCCTTAGTCCATGTTTGATTGGTACTCACACTACAGACCAGGACCAAACAACAATACCTGCAGTTGTGTCATCGTCGTCACAATAGGGACCGAAGTCACTCAGTTCCTTACGTTGATCATTTTGCTGCTTCCAACACATCAGCTCTGATGACTAAATGTTCACTTGGTATCTAATATACCCAACCCAGTGAAAAGAACCATTGGAATGAAATAATCAATATTATTAACACTTGTCCCATCAGTGTCACAATGTTATGGCTGATCAGTGTATACTGAGGGGGAATGTTTACTCTGTTTTAGTGTTAAAATGCTAACACTTAAGAGCAGGATTACTATTGCAACAACACATCATCAGTAGGGTAAAACTAACCTGTCTCACGACGGTCTAAACCCAGCTCAGTGTGTGAAACTTTGTGGCGTGGACCATATAGACACTTTAAAATTGTTGAAATTAACTGTCATGTTAATTTCAGTATGTTGATTTTGTTGTGTACAGTATTTTGAATTATTAGAGGCTAAAAAACAAACCCCAAAAAAATTCTATTAAAGCTATACTGTACGATTTGGCATTTTTACACCTTTCTTTTGTAATCT
Source organism: Apogon talboti (assembly GCA_037367365.1). Classification (NCBI taxonomy): domain Eukaryota; kingdom Metazoa; phylum Chordata; class Actinopteri; order Kurtiformes; family Apogonidae; genus Apogon; species Apogon talboti. Next base: position 5,473,353 of record JAPQRQ010000026.1, on the reverse strand, counting down.
TAAAATGCTCCTAATAAGCGTGTGGCAAACTAAAATGTAAAAGAAATCCACCAGGTTTTGAAACTCAAAAATGTTTCATGTCATATATTGTCATATATATTATAATATATTGTCATATATTTGTAATAAAAGTCTGACCAATCATTTTATACCGTATAAAGTGATTGGCCAAACTTCCTGTCTGTCATCCGTTGCCCCGTCCCTCGTCAGTTGCCTACTGCTGTCACCTGCGAGCCGCGCGCCTTTGTGGCAGAAGGGTATGGAAGGAATTTTGTGTCTTCATTATTACAAGCAAAAAAGAGTTTTTAGAGCAAAAGACAGTAGTGGCTGTTGTGGCTGTCTTTTGCTCTCAAATCTCTTTTTTGCTTGCAAAATATTAAAGACACAAAATTCCTTCCATAGAGGGGGCTTTTCTGCTGACAGGTACTTTCAGTTTGCCATTACATGTGATAACACAGCATCCAGATGTTATCAGTTACTATAGTTCTGTAATGTTATGTTATTTTTGCAATGAAGATTAGCGTTAGTGTCACCGTTAACTTACCAAACTACCCATTAGTGTAAACAAACCAAGCCTGTAGCATTAGCTTTAGATTTAGCTGTAGCTTATCGACGGTGTTATCGGTGTTAGCATCAGCCCGTGCAGCAGCGTTAGTGTTTATTGTGAAGTTGTCATTAACTCTGTTCTCAAACCCAACTCCAGGGTTGTGTTTGACTGTGTTGGTAGTACAGTAATCCGAGCTACTTCAGTACATTGCTAGAGGACTTCTCCGGCTAATAGATAATTCTGGCTAGCTAACGTGCAGGCGTCAGAGAAGGAGGGGAGCATCAGAGGTCAGGCAGGGGGAAGTGGGTGGGACTTTGGAGGGAGGCGGGTTGTTCATGTTCAGTTCTTACTAAGTGCTGTGTGACATGCTATACCATAGATATAGCTTTAATTTCTATGAGAGATTTTCTGGTAAAAGTCTGTAGGTCCATGTAAATTTGTTGCCGATTTTAACTAATTATATACTAAACTTAAACCAATATGGAGCCAGTGTGGTTGGTAAAAGTCATAGTTGGCTGGATATTGGTTTCAGACACTGACAATCGGCTAATTATCCTCTCATGAGTTGTACTTTTTTTGCAGCAGAGAAGAAGAGGGCACTAGATGTGGTGGTATACTGACTTTATTTCCGTGATGAAAGAAAACAACAGTTTATTTCACCGCAGACAGACAGACGGACAGAAAGGTGATCACACCGACACAGCTGCTGCACACAAGCTGAAAACACATGAACACAGCAGGAATTAACCAGTCACAGAGCAGATGAGCCGTCGCCACAGTTACCTCCACTGCCCATCATCCCTCTCCGTGTTTTAACAGATCCACACTGACGGAGGAATCTGGAGTCAGTGTGAAGAAGATTCTGTTTTCATAGTAAAGCTTTAAGTGTCGAGATGAAGAAGCAGAGAGAGCTCCAAAAACAACAGAATCAGCCAATCAGAGAGCTCCGCACACTGTCACCAGCCAATCAGAGAGCTCTACACGCTGTCACCAGATAATCACTGATTTAAACATGTTCACTTTTGGGTTTTATGTTCATTTGGGATCAGTTCAGCAGCTGTCAAACAGAGAATATGCTACAGTTCTTCTCCATAGCAACAGCTGCTGAGGCTCATGGGTAATGTAGTGTTTGAAGCCACTACACAGACAAAACCGAGTAAATATGAGATATATCTGAAGGTGTTCTGCAAAGAACTAATTATATTTGTTTGTAATCATAGAAACGAAGATGTCTGACAGTTTTAAAGCCTAGGTTATTAATGATTCCATTAAACTGTCACCTCAAGTAAATACTTAGTTTTTAATTAATTCTCAGATAAACTACGTGTGAATTTTTTGTATTTTCCTGTAGATACAGTTCAATCTTTTACTCAAAATTACCTGTTATATTATCTTGATTTAGATTGTGATTCAAATTAGTGGATGTTTTTGTTTACAGATGGAGCTTTATACAAATTTCTAAGAGTTGACTCAGTGATGTGAGCTCCCATGGTCACCTTAAACAACACTTAGATTCATCCACCACTGAAAATAGTCCCAAACACATTTTGTTACTTTTTTAAGACAAATAGCAACACTTCAAATGAGACTTTATATCTGTGAGCTGTAGTTAAAGTCTTCAGAAGGAACCAGTGCGTATTAAAAATGTGTGATATGACTTGTTTAAAATCTGATATTAAGTCAAATCCATGCTGGTAGTACTGGTAGATGTTCATCGATATATAGGTGTTGTTGAAATATACAGAGTGTTGGCAATAACGACAAAATAAAAGAAACAGTTCAGGTTCAGAAGCTTGGAAAAAAAAAACTGAAACATTTTAAATATTTGATCAAAATGAGACTAAAATCCCACTTCAAATGGAACTCAAAAGCTGCAGCCCTGATCTTTACAGAACTATCATTTCATTATTATTTTCTTGTATCAACACAGAAAGTGAAGACAGTTTATAGAGCCACATATTGTATTATGACTATACCAGGTGGAAGGAAAAGTAGTTCCTATTTAGATTGTATCTTGGTGAACAGGTTACTTTGTTCTTTCTCCCGTGTTGCTAAAATAGACCATGTTTGTAGCAAACTGTGAATGTAGATATTGATCTTTTACAGTGAGACTTGATTTTAGAACAAGATTTAGGATCGGAGTATCAGTATTTTAGTTTTGATCTAGTTTCGAGCTGAACAGATTTTCCATAACAATCCACAGGGAACTAGAGGTTACACCACTAATGAAATTAAATGGGAGCAAACTAACTCAGCATGAATTGTTAAGCCACATTTCCACCACAAGAATTCACCCCAGTGCAGGTCACAGGTCTAGGGTTTATTTCACCACCAAAAAGCGTTGGATACTACTAACGCAGAAATAATATTTAATAATATTTAATGACTGCTGTTCCTTTTTCACTTGACTTTCAGGTATTTCTCCTTGTACCCCCCTCCACCTTTTCCACTTTCAATTGGTCTAATCTTTTGCAGCTTTTTCAGAACACCCAAACCAACATAACTGTTTTTGCCATCTTCTACATGAGCTGCAACTGCCTTTATTTAATGTTTACTGGTGTGTAGACTGGAACCTTTATTTTGTTAATTCAACTCATTTTTAATTTTCTTTAACTGCTTATTAATGATGATTCCATAAATGGTCCAAACCATAACACTGTAAATGAAGTCAGCCATGGTTCAGTTTGATCCAGACTGCACCAGAGACTGGCTGATGGTTTGGATCAAACTGGAAAGTCTGAACCAAAGATCTCTTAAGTGGTTTTAAAGAACCTTTAGTTCATAGGACTAGATTTCTGAGACTAAACGTTTGTACTTGGGATGGAAATGCAGCTTTTTTTACTTTCATACTTTACAAAAATAAAACTACCAAAGATCTTCTGAGGAATTTATTCAGACATAAATTAAAGTGTTTCTGGTCAGCTCACGTATTCCTCCATCACTTCTTTTTAACAACAAATGACTGATCTGGTACATTTTCACCAAAAGCAGCAAAAACATAAAGAAACCCTGAAAAGACACAACGGATACACCCCTCCTATCCTTGTTTCCTCCCCTTGTCTCCTCTCCTTTCTCCTTACTCCCTCATGTACTCTAACATCTGATCTATGAGTACTTGGGGGTCGTAGTTCAGGGCAGCTCTCCTCCTGCGCCTACGACTCCCATGATTCAGTTCCTCTTCCGTATCAATTCGTTTCATCCTCTGCAGCCCCACCTGTGGGTGGAGCTTCTCCTCCTCTAACTCCGCCTCCTCCTCATCCTCAAGCCTCTTCACCCTAAGCAGAGGGGGGTCGTTGCTAGGTGATGGTGGAGCCAGGTCGTCAAGGGAACGGCGGGTTCTCCTGTGGGCAGAGCTTGCAGGTTCAGGTGCGGTGACGGACAGGTCCCTCCTCATTCTGCGACCAGAGGCCATCACTGCGGCGTTGTTAGGACCGATGCTCGACAGTATCCTAGCAACCAGACGTCTGAGGATGGAAGGGTAAAAAGTATGAGTTTATAACTACATTTCCCATCTCGCCCAAAATATATACTACAAAACTACATCATAATACACATAAATAGAATGATAATAGAAACTATAAAGAAGTTGACTACCTCAAGATAAACTATGTTTTATTATCATAATGAGTTTGTCTAATTTTCTTTTTTTTTCTCAATTTATCTCATTTTCCAGTTATAAACTCATTGTCATTGTAGGTTAATTTATGTATTTAATTTTACTCTTCATAACTATTTCATCTATTTGTTTTGCCAAAAAATTGTCCCTCACTATAACGCGGTTCACCTTTCGCGGCCTTGCTGTTTCGCAGATTTTTTTTAGTGCAATTTTTCATCCTTTTTTTTTTTTTTTTACAGCGTATGAACACGCATTGTGTTCTGCGTCCTGATTGGCTAAGGGAGAATCCGCGCATTGTGTTCTGCATCCTGATTGTCTAAGGGACTGTAGACTATTGTCAATCAATCAATCTCCTCCATGCCGTGTCTCCTGTACAGTACAGAATGCGTTCGGCTTGCCAAATTTACATCGATGCTTGATCGCTAGCAGTGTGACTCTGAAGTGCTGTATGTTTGACAGTTTTTTGAGAGTGTTTAAACAAGAGAGAAATGTGAGAAAATGTTAATGCCTGTCCGAGAAAAGTGTATAAAGTGTGTGGTGAGGGGTTTTACAGCCTTAAAACATATATAATAATTGTAAAAAACAAAGCTGACTACTTTGCGGATTTCACCTGTTGCGGGTTATTTTTAGAACGTAACCCCCAAGATAAATGAGGGACCACTGTATTTCATTTTCTTGAGATGATGAACTTGTCTTCCTATGAAAGACAAACTAGTCAGAACATACAGAATATTGTCAGTAAAAGAAAATGAATTAAAACCTTTAAAGTTATTTCTACATATTGAAAAATGTTCTTTCATGAGAGAATGTGATGAACTGTCTTCTGTAATCCAATGTGACTTGTCTTGAGATTCTTACATTTTTCTTGATTACATAAATTCCTCTGATGTAAAAATATTTTTGTAAATTTTGACCTAGTTTTGGATTAAATTGCAAATTAATTTTCCCAAGTCTTCAGAATTATTTTTTCTTGATTTTTTTTCCTGTCATATTTGCCAAAATAATTTTATCTTTATACCTTTTTAAAGCTTTTATGTTATTTTAGTCTTATTTATATTATATATTCTCACTATTTATTTAGCTTCATAACCTTTTGATCTTGGATTTATCTTTGGTTCTTTTGTGTATTATCATTCATTCATTATATTTCCACCTCAGGGTGTCCTGGTCTCCATCTCGGTTCAGTCCTGATGGAACCCGTCCTGTCTGCTGAAGTCTTTCCTGCCTCGCTCTCTCCACCAGCGCCTGGGCGAGCTGCGGCTCCATCCTGCCACCAGAGGTCAAAGGTCACAGTCAGCTTTAGTCATTTTAAGACAACACATATTGAAACAGGAAGTGGTCATCAGCACCTGTCCAGCAGGGCCTGAGCCAGCTGGGGCTCCATGAGGCCCCACCAGGCGGCCCGGGGCTTCCCCATGCTGAGCCCCCGCCCCGTCTCATCATAATCCGGAGGAGCCGGTCCCTGGAAGTCCCTCTGAGGCCCCTGATCGTCCTCCTCTTCATCCTCCTCTTCCACCACCTCCACGTCGCCAGGACCAACCAATCCCACACGCTCTGCCTCAGTCAGAAGGCGGAGTAAAGCAGCCAGGTACGCTGTGGAAACATGTGATTGGTTGATGCCTTTTTCAAACAGAACTGGTCCGGCCTCTGAAGTCTATTTCCCACCTGCTCGCTGCTCCTCTTCCTGTTCCCGCCTCTGGTCCCTCTCCACCAATCGCTGCAGGGCCTGGTCCAAGCCCCGCCCCCTCCAGTCATTGGTCTGGTAGTACAGGTCGTTGGCTCCGCCTCCCTCCTGTGTGGCCCGGTATGACATCATGTGGTCCTCGTATGGCAGCATGTTGTGAACATCTCTGCGCTGACGTCTGGCTCCGCCCACTGAGACATCCAGGCCACGCCCCCGGCCACGACCAGCAGGAAGAGACTGAAATGGAGACAGAGGTGAATTAGGTGACGCCACATCCAGTCCACCATGAGTAACTTCAAAATAACAGAATGTATTCACACAATGGCCGTTATACTTGAACGTCACACTCAAACACATCTCAAACATCTTAAATAATGTCAAGGCTCAAATACTGTTGGCAAAAGAATCATAGCATATTGCGTTTTCCAAGTCATAAAAACACGGAAAATCAACAAACTGCCATAAAGTCACCATTTCCTTATGGATTACAAACTGATAGTGAAAATCCAAATGATTACTGGACCATTTTTCAAAGTAGAACAACATGTTAGTTAGATAATAGCTAGCATTAGCATTAAGCCATTTCCTAGTTTACTGTAATCATACTGTAATAATGGAATAATGGTAAATAACTTTAACTTTACATCATCTCTACATTATTTAATCTTGTTTGCTCTTTGTGATTGAGTTCTCGCCTCTACCTTTGGTGAGATTAACCTGAATAAACTCGTTTAGAGAAGACTCTTCTGCTACAATTAGGAATATTAATTTACATATCATATTATTGTTTACTGTTTTGGGTCCTGAACCTCAGTTTGTAAAAATCTGAAGATATATCTGGACACCTTATGAAATGTCTGACCTTTACACCAGTGTCCAGATCAAGGATTTGCACTTTAAAACACTATAATATTGATTTAAATAATAAACCTTGTAGAGGAATGGTTATGTCATTGATTTCGGTGATGGACTATGTTCTTTCTCTCAGTCTGTTGCAGTGTTTTTCAGTTGTGGTGACATTTAGTGAGACAGTGGTCTGTCTAGATACAGTAAATATGTCCACCTGCAGCATCTCCTCCTCGAGTCCATTAGTTCAGTATTTATGGAGTCTGATTTTTGCTGAGGCATGGTATCGGTTTTCATTGTGGCCAGACAGTTTTAATCGATCACACACTCTCCTGTGAACATTTACTTCCAACACAGCATTGATCTGCGTCGTCTATAGGTTAACGGGTCCATCCAGGGTTTTGACTGAATCTGAATTTGTGTCATTTTATTCACCCCTTAAAATCTATACAGAATATTGATGATAAAATATTGACTGAACGACTATTGATTATTGCCATCTATTGTGCTCAGTGAAGTAAACAGACATGAATTCTAGTTTGTGACTGATGGACATGAGATATAAAACCAAAGCAATTACAACTCCCATGAACCTTAGCAACAGATCTGTATGCAGCACCGGGCAGAAAACATGAAGCAGCTAAACCATCATCACAATGTTTGTGTCGTGAGAATGCTATTTGTCTCCATGGAGCCGTGCTGTTGCCATGACAGCGTGCTGGGCCGTTCTGTTCCCTGCCTCCACTAATGTGATTGGTCGTCTGTGTATGTGTGTGTGTGTGTGTGTGTGTGTGTGTAAATAAACAGTAGATAATGGAGTCTGTGTGAAGGAGAGAAAGGATCCGATAAGAGAGAAAGAACAGAGTTATTGATCTGGTCCGAATGAAGCTTTGGGTTGATCAGGTTTACTGATCTTATCAGGAAGCTTTTTCAGTCCACATAGCCTGAGTCTGCCCTGTTATGGACAAACAACTGATCTTTAAGACAGACCAGTTTTAGCGGCTATTGAGTATCACCTCAGCAGTGAGCAACACCAGGGTCAATCCAATATGTAATAAATCCTAGAGTATTTACAGACTAAACAGACACACCAGTGAGTAAATACACTAAATGGACAAAAGTATGTGGACACGTTGAATTCAGGTGTTTCTTTTCTAACAGGGGTCTGGGATACAAAACAATAATGACAAATGTCATAATATAGTTTTATATTGGGATGAATATCATTGCATTGGTTAGTTTGGTTTAAATTGTTATCTTTGCTTCCAAAATGCCTCAGAGATGGATTAGACTGAATTTCTGTCAATATGGATTGAAATCTCTTTTGTGCTCTGACTGTAAATAATAATTTTCTACCACAACTAACCATCTACTTTCTTCACATCTCACTTAGGAAGAAAAATTTCCCATTAAACTTTAAGGAAATATTGATGTTTTTAATCTCAAATCAGCATCTTACAGCTGTAGACGTGATGTGTCCCAATATTTTTGTACATATAGTTTATAAACATCAATATTTGATTAAAGTTTAATAGGAGATTTTTATCCTAAGTGAGATGTGATGAAAGTAAATGGTTAGTTGTGGTAGAAAATTATTTACAGTCAGAACATGAAAAATATTTTTGAATTTTAGAAGTAGAACACTTAAAAACCAAAATCAATGATGACAGAAATTAAAGTCAAAACCGCCTCTGAGGCATTTTGGAAGCAAAGATAAAAATGTAAACCAAACTAACCAATGCAATGATATTTATCCCAATATAAAACTATGACATTTGTCATTATTGTTTTGTATCCCAGACCCCTGTTGGAAAACAAACACCTGAATTCAATGTGTCCTCATACTTTTGTCCATATAGTGTATTTAATGTCCCTCAGCTGTAAGCAACACCAGAGTGAATCCCATCTGTAATCAATCCTACAGTATTTACAGAATAAACAGAGACACCAGTGAGTAAATAGATACACATGATATGTAGTAGCCCCAGATGTACTCCACACATCTGTAAACACAGGACCATGAGCACATCTGGTACCTACAACACCACTCGCTGTCATCCTGCTGCTCTCCAACATGGTGGACAGATGTTACGCTGCCTCTGACATGTTCATAGGAGCGTATGTTTGCAGCCATATGTTCGCGACACAGAGCTGAGTTTCGATTTTCATGCAACTCAAAGCTCGGCTGCGTCTTCGAAGATCCCTGGAAATGGTATCAGAGCAATGGTGACTCTGTTAGCCGACCCTCTGGATCAACATCAGTGGCTAATTTTAGAAAACTACTGCAGGGCTGGGCGTTCGGAACAAAAGATCACACAATGACCTTTTGAGGTAGAATCATAATCTTAGTCACGTTTCTTCACGTCTTGTTAAATGCGAGCATGTTTTCTACTGTTTCTGACGGTTTAGACCAGGGGTGTCAAACTGATTACAGTTCAGGGGTCACATATAAATAATAGCATAATAACCTGGAAATAATAACTCCAAATTTTTCCATTAGTTTTAGTGCAAAAAATAAAAGTGCATTTTTAACAATATTATGCCTCAGTTTATCATTTGTGCATTACATCTTATAGATCACAGTAGATCCACAAATACACAAAACATTTAGTTACAGGCAGAATATTGTTAAAATTCCACTTATTTTTTGTAAGAAATTTCATTCTTAGTGGTTGTTTAGCTTTTTCACATAATAAATACATATCACATATTCACATGTAACCACAAAATTTTAATAACACAACAATTTTTGCTCACTCATTTATGTATATTTGTTGAATTATCAAATTTATTTAGAGATAGATACATTTAGAGGTAGAACATTTAAAATCATAGTCATGGATAAAAAAAAAAACAACCAAAAAATTAAAACAAAACAAAATCAGTGTTGAGAGGAATAAAATAAAAACCATTTGAGGCTTTTTGGAAACAAAGATAACAATTTAAACCAAACTAACCAATGCAATGATATTTTTTCCAATATAAAAACTATGTTATGGCATTTGTCATTTTTGTTTTGTATCCCAGACCCCTGTTAGAAAAGAAACACCTGAATTCAACGTGTCCACATACTTCTGTCCATATGGTGTATTCTAAATGTAGCACAAACACTTGAAGTGATATTGATTTCTTTTTGCAGTGGGTTTTTTCCTTGGGTAAACAAGTAAAACAGTACAAAATCAAACCCTTTTACAGCCTCACAGGTTGTGTCATTTCATGGATTTCCCTGATGTCCCTGAACTACTCCCATCTCACATCCACCTGGACATTCAGACCCTTCATCACCTCCTCTGTGATGCTTTGTGACATTGCCTGAATTCTGAATCATACAGTGGCTGGAGTTAAGAGTCTGCAGAGGAGGAGGAGGATGTCCAGATGCAGCTATGCTTCATCCTCACATTAGATTTAGTATTACAGGCCAATCTACTGAGGATTTGTAAAGGCTGATGTAATAATGATAGTTTGGAGCAAGGAAAAGTCAACCCACACATGTCTGAAATTAGCATCAAAGTGATAAATACAAGAACAGTCTTGAAAAGTCGCATCTGTTTTAACTAGTTTTGCTGATTTTGTGTCTACGTGTGTGATTGTTGCCCTTTATGAACGTTATAAATGTGAAAATATGTCATTACATATGTTCTACTCAGGCCTCGCTCGCAAATTAAGCATCCTGAGGTTTCAGTTTTAATCTAATACTTTGTACTTAATACTACACCTTAGGGCTTTTAAGGATTCCTGATGTTTTGCCCTCAGAGGACTAGAGCAGTGTTCCAGACCTATGTGTCCTGTATTTATTCTGTTTTTTTATTATTTTCTATCGGTCTACATCAGTTTTCTTTCATTTAAACAAAGCCAAAGTTTCACCTGCTTCTTTTAAAATCCAGAATATACATTTTCATTGTCTGAGAATGGATCACTTTACTGATATCATAGCTATAATAACTGACCATGTACACATGTTGGAAAATAATTATATCATCAACTAAGCTAATGAAAATAAACAAACGTGTGTTATGGAGCCTCTACATGTCCAGATGAAACAAAAAACCCTACATTGATAATGACAAGAGGCTCAGTAGTTATTTTACTGAGGGTACAGTACTGTGCTAAAGTCTTATTCCAGCTTTATCTTTGTTATTTTATCAGGGGTGAAATGATCATACCTATTTATTTGTCAATGTATTTTCAAGAAAACATGTGCACAGTTTTAAAAGACATAAAAAACTGTTTAGTATTGATCTACTAAGACCTATTTAGTTTGACCTCTGACCCCATGACAAGAAGCATCACAAACAATTAGAAACATCTGACATGTGTTGAATGAAACCTGGTCAGAAAATTAATGCCATGAATCTCATATTGTCTGAACAAATGGGGTAAAGACATGTTAAATGCAAAGGGAGGTCACACTAAATAATGACACTTTAGTTCACGGAAGCTGTTTTTACCCTGAAACTTTGGTTTTTCCTGCTGTTCATATTTCATATATATCAGATTGGATCTAAATACACAGACAAATCATATTTGTGAATGTTAGAACTTTAACAAACCAACAAACAGAATGTTGGACCAGGACTTTTACACAGAACTGCAGATTAGGTATTCACAAGGAATTAATATTAAATTCATGGAATAATACAAATATCTTCAAAGTAAGGACCACAGTGTGTATTTAGAGTTACTTTAATAATCTGACCTTAATGAATATTAATAAAACTACCTCATTTGTTCTAAGGTCTGACATTAGCTAACATTAGCTAGCTTAGCACACTGCAAACTACCAAAAATATGTCTGAAACCAGTCTTAGTTGGGTTTCCTTTACGTAGTTATAGTATCTATTCAGACTTGAATCATACACAACCTATTTTAAAGGAAACACAAATAAATTAACCCCTATCCCTAAAAATATATTAAACTGTCTTTGTTTGCTAATATGTGTGTGCTAAATGAGCTAGCTTAGTTTAGCTTTGTGATAACATTGAAAAACACCATTACACCACTTTGGTTTATAGAAGCCGTTTTTATCCTGAAACTTTAGTTTTTCCTGCTGTTCATACTTCACATATATTAGACTGAATATAAATACACAGACAAATGCATATGTGGACATTAGAACTTTAATAAACCAACAAATAGAATATTGGACCGGTGCCCACCTTATTGTCAGAAGGCCCTTTAGTCAGAAAATTTGTTTGGATTTAATTGATAACCCTAACTGTAACCCTTTTCTGACAATAGTGCTCCTCCCTCCCTGTTGGACCAGGACTTTTTGTTCATTCTTACTTGTCAAGAGGTAAATATAGTAAACTTGGCGGAATAGCCTAAAGTGTGTCTTAGATTAAAGTGTGCTTTGTGTTATTAATGACCTGAAATCCAGACTGGCGGTGTTTATCTTGGCTTTTGCCTCCATACCAACATGTCGCATGAAGAATTCGAGCGGTGTGACGCTTGGAGCTCTTGTGTCTGAACAGTGACTCATCAGGCTCAACTGTGAGTAAGCATTATGAAAAACAGGCCAACGCAATCTGAGTCAGCAAAGAGGCGATATTAGATTTTAGATTAAATCTACAGAGGCCAAAACATATGACCGAGAAATTAAAGAAAACAATAAACACAATCAAATGGAAAGCAGAATTTAATAATGATAATGACGATAGCGCTCGTTAGTAGGTGTTAATTATTAACCAGAGCTGCTCCGTCATCCTTCTATGTCACATATTACCTTCAGACTCACTGAGGCGGAAAACAGAGCTGCTTTAATTTCCTGATGGATTGTTTGTGTTTGTCAGCCTGAAGCTGCACAGGCACACTGATTTATGGTGGTAATATCTCTCAGACTGCAGGTCAGATTTATGAAGCAGACGTTTGTGCCGTCAGTCTGTGATTATAATGAGGCAGAGGCAACCCAAGGTGATGAAGAAGAGGAGGAGGTAATGAGTCCTCTGAGGAGCATCACTCTGGCTCCTCCATGATTCATGGTTCATCTGCAGAAATGAAGCTGCACTTTGGTTTGAGGTGTTTCTGACTCAAGAGGGAGTGATTATGGAGGTCACAAATGATGGAACTTTTCAGATTTCACTTTTGTTTCTATGAGACTATGAGTCTCATAGCCCACATCAGACCATTTCATATCCACACAACTAATCTGCACTATATGGACAAAAGTACGTGGACACATTGAATCCAGGTGTTTCTTTTCTAACAGGGGTCTGGGATACAAAACAATAATGACAAATGTCATTATATAGTTTTATAGTGGCATAAATATCATTGCATTGGTTAGTTTGGGTTTAAATGATCTTTTCTTCCAAAATGCCACGGAGATGATTTGGACTTAATTTCACTCAACATTTAATTTTGTTATCCATGACTATGATTTTAAGTGTTCTACCTCTAAATTTCTAAAATATTTTTCATGCTGACTGTAAATAATCATGTTCTACTACAAGTAACCATCTACTTTCTTCACATCTCACTTAAGAGGTAAAATCTCCCATTAAACTTTAAGGAAATATTGATGTTTTTATCTCAAATCATCATGAACACATCTTCCAGCTGTAGACATGATGTGTCCCAATACTTTTGTCCATATCGTTTATAAACATCAATATTTCCTTGAATTTTAATGGGAGATTTTTCTCCTAAGTGAGATGTGTTGAAAGTAAATGGTTAATGTGTGGTAGAAAAATATATTTTTCTGTTAGAGCACAAAGAGGAGTCTGTTACTCTGACTCAGAGCCAGAACCTGATCCAGACCAGCTCCAAGAATAGCTTTAATCCTTATTATGACCAACAGTACCAACTAAAACCAGATGTCACTGTAGAGCCGACATGTACAGACTACTATGGAAAACTCACTGAAAAATATTTAATACAGCCTCTGAAAGTAACTCCTGCAGTTCAGAACTTCATCATCATCAAAAATATAGAGTACTTTTACTGCAGTATACAATACTTTTACTGCAGTGCTATTTTTAAGTACTCTTATTTATACTCAAGTATAAATGTGTCATTTTCTGATACATATCTGAGACAATTGTCATCTTTACTCCATTACATTTGTCTGACAGCTTTAAATACTTTTTAAATGGTAGTTTCTCAGTTTCCTGTAATAATGAGGAATATTCCCATCTACACATGCACAATCTTTTCTCTTTAAAATTCACTCTTTAAAACTCCAGAGGGACTGGTTTCGTCTCTGCTGACACATTTCGCCCAATTTGTCAAACCATCGTGCATGCGCAAATGCATGCTGCATGACGGGAAATGACAAGTGGCCTCTGTGTGCGTTTGTGTGTGTATCCGCTTTCTAATTCAAGAACCGGACAGAGCTGGCCTTTGCCTTATGGAGTACTTATGTATTTTGGGTCGAGGATCAGACTGGTGAAAACCGCCAGTTGATAGGACCAATACTTTGGGAGATATTAGTAATTCTGTAATACAATAGCCTTACAATCACGATGAATCATAAAATCATCATTGAAGTGGGTTACATAGCAACAGATAAACCATAGGGCCACATTGCCATGGTGTCAAATTTCATGTGCA
>JAPQRQ010000026.1:5428634-5444671 GCA_037367365.1 Apogon talboti | reverse complement strand
GGGGGGTCTGGGTTTGTTTACAATGACTTGTACTGACTGTCTCTGATCTCGTCCCCTGTGTGTCTTCATTGGTTGGATCAGTCGGTACGTGTGTCCTCCTTTTGTCTCCTTTAGTTAGCGTTGTTAGCTGAGCTCACGTCTTGTTTTATTCAGCTGTTTTTTGGATTACACTCACATTCTTACCTCCTTTAAAAGACCCTGTAAGTTATTTCCAATGGTATGACTCTGAATATATTTATATATATTTTTTTTTGTAAGGATGAACCTATTTTTTTCTAACTTTAAAACCCTGTTTTCTGTTCCTACAGTGACACCCAAGTCCTCTGATCTCCAATGCACAGTATGTACCTTATATACTGTATATGAGTGAAAAGATCAGATTCAAGCAACTTTTGGCTCCAGTGTGAACGTAGTCTAAGACCAGATCTGAGACCGGACATTACAGACTCTAAAACCTTCATGAAAGCAGCTCCTGTCCAGGATGAACTCAGGATCAGGGTATTTTGAACTGACCTGAACGGATACTCAAAGTCCACATCTATGGCCAGGTTGCTCTCCGTCCGGTTCTTACACTCCACTGACATCCGGAACATCCCCGAATAACTGCCACAAGTGGAGAAGGCAAAGATGGCGAAGAACTGAGGAGGAGGCGGAGACACCGGGGTAACGGTGAGTAATAATACAAAGACTTACGCAAACACATCATCATGAGTAAAATATAGGAGAGAAACCAAAATAGAAACTCCCACATGGAGCTGTGAATGAGGCAGCAGTCAAGTAAAAACACCTGCAAACAATGAGGAAGCATTCCCACCTCCACCAAACATCAGCAGCAGCAGCAGGGATGTAGGAAGTACTCTGTTCATTTACAAGTACAAATACACTGAAAGTACTCTCTTAGAAAAAAGTAACAGTAAAAATACACTGTTGCACTAAGTATACCAGAAATACTGCCCCATAAAAGTGCAAATACTACATTGCATACTCTGTTAAAGTACAAGCATGACTACAACACTATATAAATGCACTATTATGGTACAAGTACCAACAGTACTGTGACATGAAAGTACAATATTGACCAATAGAAATACTCAAAATCCAAATTCATTGTACATCATAAAAACTTAAAACTATCAGTAGATATGAACAATAAAAGACACAGAGCTTTGTTAAAAGACTCTGTGATGAAGACGTTCAAATGAAAATACTGTTTCTGTTCCATAAAAGCACCAATAGAAGATCATAAAAATACCTGATTACAGTAAAAGTACCAATGCAACCCCATTTTGTGTAAAATGTGACTAATATTGAATGTTTTAAGTTCAAAAGTGATTGAAATCTAAGTCTAAACCACCATCTTTGATTGTATTCATATCCAATATTCAGTCCAGATAATATTCAGTTTATTATCACTAATGAGAAGCTGAGGGAGGTTCAGTATTTTCATTTTCTGATCCCAAACCGACTCGTCAGTTCTTCATCACTGCAGCGAGTGCACGTTTCCACCCGGTTTGTAACTGCAGCTCTGTGGAGGACATGTTGGTGGTATTTTTTTTTTTTCTCGTTCGAGCTGTGAGGATGAAGAACAAACCTCCTGCAGGACGATGAGTCATCACTCTGTTTATAGACGCACTGAGTCACGGAGAGTACGGGAATCAAACCAGCGACCTGACAGGGGTACAGGCTATTATAACCACCATCATCCCCATCATCACCATCATCATCATCATCATCATGGAGCAGCTGGCACAAGCACAAACCCACACACTCTGAAACTGGGCTGGATGAAGACTCTAACTGTGGCCATCTGCTCACTATGTGAGATAAAGGCCTGCAAATAACCATTATTCTCTTTATCAATTAAAGGTTTCTTACATTTAAGGTTAAACATTGAAAAAGCCCCCTCCCCAAAAAAGTCCCAAAGTGACATCTTCAGCCACATTTTCACACCAATCGACTGTCCAAAACCTAAGATGTTACACTGACTCTTTTTAAAGCCCTAAATCGTGCTGAAAAGTTGCAAGTATTTGCAAAGCGTTAGCTGAAAACACACCCAAAACCTGCCAGGTCACACCAATCAGAGCAGAGGAGACAGTTTCCATAGCAACCACTTTTGTTCCAGATGCTGGCTTTCAGTAATGCTAATGGAAGTCTACTAAAACTGTATGAAAATGAACACAAAGATGACCCCTAAAAGCAAAGACGAATTGTATTGATCTCTCCCTAGTGGCGGTCTGCAGTATTGCTCATAAAGCCAACCTAGCCATGTTATTCAGCAAAAACAAAAACTTAGTGCACGTAAAAGTAAATTTTTCCTATGGGTGATTTCAATCATTCAAGGTGCATTAATCAGTTTGCATTTAACAAGTTATTTAACATTATGAAAACAGGTGATTTACAGCCGTAACAACCAATCAAGGACAAAATTTTCTGTCCAGAAACTATTCAACCTAACTAAATCAGTCTCTACTGTTCAGACTCAGGATTAAAACTCTACCACACAAGCAATTTTTTTTGGCTTTTTCTGTGGATTTTGGTTCAGTTTTACCCAGTAGCAGAAAGCAGCACATCAGCCGATCTAAATATACAGTCTAAGTAATGGTCTGTTATTTATTTTATATTGTATTTATGTAATGAATTCTTTTATTGTATTTATCATATTATAGTCTATATTATGTATATACATTTACAACTTAAAATAGTTAGTAAATATGTACTGTTGGTGAAAAATGTGAACCTGTGCTCAGTTTCCATCAGTTACAGCACAAATAGATACTTGAACCTCTCTATTCCCACTGAATCACTGTATTGAATACAAGTTTCTACAATTAAACATTTGTAAATATAGACATAGAGATAATATTTCCTATACTGTGATAGAAAGCTTAGATTCTCCGCAATTGAGGCTCTAAGTTTATTTTACAATATTCCTCAACACCAAAACATAATTATTGAAAGAATAACCTGGATAGTGATTGAAGCTAACAGAACTAACTACCTGTTTGGTGTCATGAGGTCTCATGACTGGTCTCTTATAATGTTAATTATATTCCTATTTAAAAAAAAAAAAAAAAAAAAAGGGAAAAAAACCTTTTCTGGTCAAATTAACCTGATGAAGTTAAGATTTTGGGTCAAATACTACAGGTTATCACCTTACAATTGAGGTGTCACTGATTAATTTTGTCCTTAAGGTTTGGAACGTGGTAAATATGAGAAAATTAGCCTAAATTAGGTGGAAGGAACAGGTTAATGAAACAGTAAAGAGTGAACCGTAAACTAGATCTTCAGCAGGAAGACAAAAGTAACTAGATTGGGCTGAGAATGAGTAGATTTATAGGTTAAAATCCTATTATAAATGTAGGCAGATGGTGTTTCTAACAGTGATTATATGTACATTAGTAGATCTATAGTTTATACTTCAGAATGCATATATGTAACTCACTGCCATAGATTGATACTGATTCACATTCACACATGTCAGTGGAGGCTGAGTGACTGTAGTTTATACTCCTCTATTTATTTCTAATCCAACCATGGAAATTAATCCTTGTTTTTCATTGTTTATAGCCTTTGTGTAATCCATTTTCAGGATGTTGTATTTTCATCGCATCAGTGACATCTGTTTAGCTATGACCTTTCTATCTGACCTCATCATGGTTTAAAGGTTAAAGGTCAACCCACTTTATTATCCCTGTAGGAAGTTTGGAGTTTCTGTATTTTACCCATTCTAATAGGTATCGCACATAGCATTAGCGTCAGCATTAGCATTAGCACTTTGGTCGCAGTGAGCTGCCATTGAAGGTCTTCTCCAACACTGACAGGAGACTTAACATATACACTATATGGACAAAAGTATTGGGACAAATGTCATAATGTAGTTTTATTTTGGGATAAATATCATTGCATTGGTTAGTTTGGTTTAAATTATCTTTGCTTCCAAAATACCTCAGAGATGGTTTTTACTTAATTTCTTTCAACATTGCTTTTTTTTTTTAATCCATGACTATGATATTAAATGTTTGACCTCTTCCTGATGCAGTGAAAACACACCAAAATCCACATCCCAAACAGAACCGTTACTCTCTTATTGTGGTCAGATTTACACGTATGAGCCACAGATCACGTCTACAATGACACAAACACACACATACACAGAAACACACTAACATGCTGTTGCCATAGAAACCATTCACTGTGCTGGAGATGACAGAAAGAACAAAATTATTAGAGGTGACTTGTCAAGTGAAATGAACATCACATCTCAGCCACTGTTCTGATGAAATGAGCCCCATGGAATCTGAGCGAAATGTTACGTTGAATATGATGGAAATGCAGGTTTAGTTTCTACAAAGAACCATTCATTTAGAATGAGGATTCTCCTCATTTCTTGTCCTGTCCACACTAACATGGATATTTACCTCCTCTGGTTTTTGTTTTTAATTCTGTCGACACGACCACCAATACAAAAACGACCACAAATGCTCAAACAAAAGTTTGTTGTCAGATTATAATCTGTAAAATCAGACTACAAAGTCACAGGTGTTATTGGGAGGACTGTGTTGTTGAAGTATGTTCTTTTTATTCTACAGATTTCAGAACATCACATACACCATATAATAGTGTATGTGATATGTATAATAAATAATTATATGATGTGTAATAAATAATTATGTAATAAATAATTAAATCAAAACCATCTCTGTGGCATTTTGGAAACAAAGATAAAAATGTAGACAAACTAACTAATGAATTGATATTTATCCCAATATAAAACTATATTATGACATTAGTCATTATTGTTTTGTATCCCAGACCCCTGTTAGAAAAGAAACACCTGAATTCAACGTGTCCACCTACTTTTGTCCATATAGTGTAAATTTGGAGCTACGTACACTTCATCTGAACAGCGATTGGTAATTACAGCTGTCAATCACACATTTAACCCCTCCTACAGTACCTACATGAAATTGGCTGATCCTGAAAACAGTTGATTTACCAACCTAAACGTTGTCGTTACGACAGAGGAGGAGCAGTCCTTATGTTCATGTTAGACAAAGGGTGGATGTTTTGGTGGTGTCTGGTGAACTCACCCATTGTAAGACCTTAATGAAGCCCAGAGGAACCTTCAGGATCCTGAACTGACCCTGGGCCACCAGCTGCAAACAGGACACAACATGGGGTTACTGACACACCATCACTGAAACACAGGTTAGCAATTAGAAAATGTCTTTTAAAATATGTTGACAATCTGAAAAGCAAAGTGTATACTATATAATATATAGTTTAGAATAATGTCCATTCAGTGAGCGAGTCCTTTGGTTTTGCTCAATTCAATTCAATTCAAACCACTTTATCCCCATAGGACAATTTAGGTTACAGACTACCAGTCGCTGAATTCAACAAAAACATCCAATATACACACATGTATGTGTATACACAAACAAAACAAAATCACATGGATAGCCTTTCAGTGCAATTGAAATGCAGGAACCAGAGCAGCATGGGTCAATGTGCATGGACCAGCAGGGACCAGAAGAATAAATACATAGATAAATAAGTAAACTGATAGATATTGTGGTCACAATGTTTGACCATCAACAGAATTAAGGAGCCTGATGGCAGTTGCTGTTGAATGAATCAAAGATTCAGATGTAATTCCATTGTAAATGAATTTGAGTCATTTTAACCCACCTATGGAAGTAATACAACAACTACAATTACATAAAATATATAAAAGGTAAGTTAAAAATATGTAATAGCCTGAGTCAATAACATGGTTTTTGAAAAATACCTGGAATATGAAATAACATTTCATTACAAAGATATCACAAGAATACAACCTCAACGGGTCATTTTTGACCCACTTATGCATCTAAGGGTTAAAAACATGTGTTATATTAGATAAGTTACAGTTACTGTTTATATGACCCTGGACATAGGATAGAAAAGTACAGTTGCACAAATACCACAAACAAAAATAAAGATTCAAATATGCTAAAGACATGGAAAAATAAAGTCTCTACAGTTTTTTGCTATTCTGCTAAAAATTGCAAGACAAAACAAAAAAATTGCTTTTGTTGGTGTTGTATTGTGTTTATGTCAGAAATAAATTATTAATTAATACATTTTTAACCTTCTGGTATCCAGGTGAGCATATTATGCACACTTTGCACTTCATGTTATAAAAGGTCATATTATTTTTCACATTTGTGTTAGATCAGAATTAAAAAGTTGTTAATTTTTGCATGATTTTTATAATTCTGACCCATCCACTAAAATCGTGTTTACATTGTAAATAACGTTAAACACCCTTCTACCAAGTGAGTACAAAATGCACACCGACACATTTTAGCATTTAACATTAGACATAGCACAACAAATAATAATGCATATTAACCAATGTTGCTGGTAATCACTGACATATGACAGAATGAAAAAAAAAACTAAACCAAATTTTATGCCGTATACTGAAAAAATATTAAAAATTATGTTTTTTGCATCATAAAATAGGATTTGTTTAAATTACAAACCTGGCATTTAAAGGGTTAAAAATATGACAGTTATTGAATATTTGGTATTTTTTTTTATAGCTCAAGTTGATGAAATACAAAAACATGTAAAAAAGTAAAAAAAAAAAAAAAAAGAGCTGTATAAAAAAACGTGACTACTACAGCTCTGTGCTCATTATGGGCTTTAGGTGGTTAAAGGACGTCTATGGGCGGATACCAGAGGGATAAAACATGCTTTCACCTCTAATTACTTTTATCAGTTTATTCTAATTGGACTTAAAATGACAACATCACGTTTTTTCACCTGAAGTAGAATGAAAACAAAGCAGCGTATTGTGATCTGTGTGAGAGCTGATGAAATAAAAATATAAAAGGCCACAAAACAAAACGGTGTTATGGATAAAACAGATGTCCTCTGCTCCGACAAACACATCGATTTATTCCTCAGATTTCAGTGTGTAGTCGCTGATGCATCGTATTTAATATTCAGGTTACAGATGAGTAACTGCAGCGTCTGAATACGACAACACACACATTAAACCCAGAGTTTTATTCATTTTAATCACTTTGAATATTTGACTGTTACTGTATTATTGTATTTTATTAGTGTTTATGGAGCATTTTGGTGAATTTGCTTATGTTAAAATGTGCTTAATGAATAAATTTGAATTGGAAATGATCAGTTTGTCTTAGGGTTTATTTTTTCAAATTCTCTACAATATTTGATTTAATTTATTCATATATTTTGATGTCGAACAAACATTTTATCATTGTATGTTTCTGAAATGTTCTGATCATAAGGAATAAAATAACCATCCATGTCGTTTCTGTCTTGTTACAAATCATGAAAAACTGTCTTGTTTCAACCTTCACAAAGTCACCCTTTCAAATAATGATCTGATAGTTTTATTATAATTATCAATGTCTACTGATGTGAAATGCTCAGCTCCAGTGTTTGGAACATTAGTCCAAAATCTCCCAGAGTTCAGTTGGTTTGAGATCTGGTACAAAACCTCATGACAATTATTTTCATTAGAGGTAGACCGATATATCGGCCGATATTTTCTTTTTTTTGAAAGCCGATATTTGATCAGTAGTAAAAATATTATAAGATATTTGATCAGGCACCTGTGTGGGCAGCATTAGAAGTTCAATAAATGTTAAGAGTACTATGTGTATGTTTATTAATAATTTCATTTATATTGCTGCATAAAAATCTTAATTATCTGAATATTGCAATTGTATTTTATGGTCAATGCGCTTTAAAAAAAAAAAAAAAATCGGCCTTAAATATGGGCCTCAAAAATCGGCTGTAGATATTGGCCTTAGAAAAACCCATATCGGCTAATTTCCATATTGATCCGTGTCAGTAATTGTCACATTAAACATCAGTTTGTTGTTTGTTTCCAGTTTAAAGACTGATTTTTGGTGAAATTTGACAAAACCTCGAAGTATTTTGTGGCTTTTGATTTTTAATTAAAAGACAGAACAGGATGTCAATAATGTAGGTGATTCAGTGTGATTTACATAAATAAAATGGACAGAAATAAGTAAAAAAAAATAAATAAATAAAAGAATAATAAGATGATATTAAAAAAACAAGACGTATACAGTAATTCCAATTAAACCAAAAAAGATATGAAAAACAAAGACACAAACATATGTATAGTTTCTACTTTTTGGTGTTAATTTATTCATTTTCTTTACTAACCAACCCTGTTTACTAAAAAAAAAATCAACACATTTAACCAAAGTTCTGTGCAGTAACAATAAAACACAAAAAGACATAAAACTCACAGAACATGACACACAATGACAAACTGCGATGATTCACGCTGTGTAAAAGGTCAAAGAAAACATACGGTCTGAGGTTTTATTCACAGGAATGATGGAGAAGAGGAACATTTGTGTTTTTCCTCTTTGTGGTCAGAACTCAAACACTAAACAGCAGAACATTCTAGCAGTCTAGAGGTAGAACATTCAACAATATCATATTAATATCATCAAATATTTTGAAAGTGTAAAGTAAAACATCAAACTGCTGAAACAGACGGAGGTGTTTTAACTGAGAATGTAACCAAATAAAACCTACACACGAGAAAAATGAAATGAATAGAATCATCATAATATGTTTGACATCAGATGATTGTTTTACTGCCACAACTCATTTCATTTATTAAACGTTTATTAACCTTATTATCTCAGATGCTAATATTTGCCTGTTTTCTCTAATATTCACAGTGTTTGCGTGTAATATTTATTGATTTTAACCTCCATCCGTTCTTCATATTTTGCTTCAGTTTTCTCTGTTTTGTTTGAATAAACCTTTGAATTTACTCTGCGCTTTTATGAACATCTACATGATCGATAAATACAAGAAAATACATGATTTCCTCTGAAAAATGCAAAGGATACTATAGCAAATGGTGATGAAAACCTAAGAAAGATTCAATGTGGAGGAAAAATTCATTTTGAAGTCGCCACAAAAACAATTGTAGGTTTATAAGGATGTAGTTTGATAATACACAGTGGATGGAGACACACAGTTTATGATGTATTTTGTTGATAAAGTCACTTTTGCTTCAGTTTTTTTCTGTGTTGATACAATAACCTTTCTATTTTTATGAATATAGTAAATTGGATGTTGGAAAATACCTGATTTTCACTAGAAAAAATGCATTAAATGGTGATAAATCTGTTCAGAAAGGCTAAATGTAGAGGAAACAATAATTTGGAAGTCAACACAAAACTAGAACTAGGGCTTTAAGGGTTATAATAATAATAATAATAATAATAATGGTTTTAGGCTTACTTTACTGTACATCAGGGATATTAATCATCTGTGTGTCTGACATTTTTAGTCATGAATTTGTTTTTCTGTGGATGTGAATATGGACGTTTGTTTCTAATAAATCAATAAACTGCATGAACCTATTCACTTCTGTTCCTCAGTCCTGTTACCTTTTAGATGAGTAACAGGGCTTATCTTTTTAGCATAGAATTAGCAAACATGTTAAATATACACATGTGGCATTCATGCTAACAGTGAACATTTTTGGTAATTCACAAATAATGTATTATTAAAATAAACATGTTAAGAGTTAATTCAGGTATCTAACTGCACAGTATTTTGAGAGTGACTGTCTACATCACAGCTAAAAAAACTATCAAATATATTCACACTGTTGATATAATATCAATGTAAGTAATTCCAACTGAAATAATTAAAAATCAGTCAAACAGCACAGTAGTAATTAAAATTCTAACTGTAATAAATCAAACTACATACAGTATACTTCTGTTACTGACAGCCCTGTTACCTCTTGTATGAGTTACAGG
Source organism: Apogon talboti (assembly GCA_037367365.1). NCBI lineage: Eukaryota > Metazoa > Chordata > Actinopteri > Kurtiformes > Apogonidae > Apogon > Apogon talboti. The sequence continues at coordinate 5,434,823 of JAPQRQ010000026.1, read as the reverse complement.
ACTCAGTTTTTAGCACAAAATTAGCAAATACATGAAATATATACACATTTCATTCATACTAATAGCAAACATTTTGATGATTTACAAAAAACTATAGTATTTTAATATAAACTAGTGTGATTTAAGACAATTCAGGTAACAGGACTGAGCAAAAACCTCAGGACATCATTAAAATATGTATTTTAATTAAAATATTAGGTATTTAATGGGGATACTATAAAAGCTAAATTGGGATATAGTCACACAACACCAAAAAATAAGTTTTCTGTAGGATTTTAATCATTATATTTTATGGTATAGCTTTGGTGAATTTATAAGCCACAAATGTGATTTTTATGTATTCTATGTAGTTTTTATTAATGTTTTAACTCATTTTCTTATTTTTGCAGTTAGGTGAATGTGCAGGACTCTAATGAGATGCATTTTATTAATTTAATACATACACATATAATTTAGTGGATTGACTCAGTTGCTGTTCTACCTGTTTGCATGTATCCTATTTATTACAGCATATATAGGCTATTGCTGCTTCTTTGGAGTAATACTTTAAGAAAAAACAACAATATTCTCTGATTCCACCCACATAAATTTGCTCATTTCCTGGTATCTCTTCTTTACTAAACTGAATGTCTTAGGGTTTGGAAACAAATAAGTCATTTAAGGTCGATATATTGAGTTTTTAAAGACCCTGACTGACATTTATCATCGTTTTCTGACATTATTTAGACAAAAACAAATGAATGAATCGATGCTTAAAATATTACAGGTCTGTGTAACAGTGTGATTCCATGTTTACACGGCTTTAAGTATGGAATACGTTTGATGATGATGATGAAATGAAGGATGAAGATGGAAAAAATGTGAAATAATTTGCATGGCTCCATCTGTGTGGAGGAGGGGGAGGAGGAGCGGATGTACCCGGGTTAGAATGACCCGGGAGGCAGTGGGAACACATTAACCGGAGCCGGTTAGACCCCCGTCAACATCAGCATCCCGACGGAGGAGGAGGAGGACAGGAAACCCCCTCCTCCACCACCTCCTCCTCCTCCTCCACCGGCTGCCATTTTAGCCTACAACCACAACCACACACACACACAGCATCATTTAATCATGTGAACACCGACCCACCGCCTCATATTTGGGTTTTATTCCTGTCGCGCCTGCAGACACAGAACGGGGCAAAAACACCCACGACGCAGACCAGGGCTTTATGCGCCACAGAGACGCAAAAAACGCGCACAGATTTGCACCTGAACCCGAGAAAATACGTGAAAACCATCCTGAGATGTATTTAGGGATGTTTTTGTCGCAGGAAAAGGCGGATTCAGCCTGGACGCAGCGGCCCTAGAACGAGTCCAAAATAACCCGGACCATCACAGGCTCATTTCTCCATCATTTTATCTCATTTCTACCCTTATTCGTGCTTTTCCTCGTATCCTCCGTGCCGTGATGTTGCGGCCCGACCCACAGATGCCTTCACCACCACCACCACCACCAGGAGACAGAGGAATAACACACAGATGCCAGAAAAACAAAATAACACCCAGCGGTGCGTCCCGGGGAAACCAACCAAACGCACCCCGACATGCGCACAAAGAGGCAAAAAGGTGCACAATAAACAGTAATAAAAGGAATAAATGAATGTTTGGTGTTTGTACCTGATTTACGACGTCCATCCTGCCGCCTGTCGAGAGGAGAGAGAGGAGATGGAGGGAGGAGGAGGAGGAGGAGGAGCAAGAGGAGGCTGCCTCAGAGAACACGTCATTTATTTATTATTTACTAGTCATTTATATTCACAGCCTCACCCGACGTTTGTAGCAGATAAAACAAAAAAGCCGCACAAAAAAGAGGAACATGACAGATTCATAAATTAATAATAATAATAATAATAATAATAATAATAATAATAGAAATAGGCTTAATAATAATAATAATAATAATAATATGTAGCTATTGATGTAAATGAAGCAAAAATGAAATTATTTGTGAAAATACAGAAAACCAAAACCCGAATAAATATGAGACTAAAAGTTTTTTTTGTTTTTTTTTCCTATCAGAAAATAACATTCAAAGTGGGTGGACGTGCCTGCGTCATCACGGTTGTAGGAGGTGTTGAGGTATGATGACGTGGATGATGATGTTGATGGTGGTGGTGACTTAAAAATATCTACTGTAAGCTAATACATACAGGTGGATTTTTTAGGGATTGTAGAAGCAAAATGGACAAACAATGAACAAAAAGTGACCAAAAATAAACAAAAACTCATAAAACTAATCAACAAATAAATATAAATATAACAAATAAAGAATAGCTAATAGTCCAGACTGAATAAAATAAACAAAAACTTAAAAAATGCGTGAATCTAATATTGATTATTTCATTCTTGTTAGTGGGTTATCCTGCAATCTTTATTCATTTTGTCAGTAATTTTGTTGATTTTTGTCTATATTGTTGATTGTTTTCTTTATAATTTTTTGTTGATTTTTTTTATCTTTTTTTTCCAACTTTTCGGATTATTTCCCTCATCCTTGCACTTTGTGTTGAATATTTAGTTCATTTTATTGATCATTTAATTAATTTTTTTCCACGTTGTTGATTCTTTCTTCATTTTTGTTCATTTTGTTGGTTATTTTGCCCATTTTTGGTTCATTATTGTCCTTATTGTTGGTTATTTATTTATTTTTATTTTTTTTTTATAATTTTTGTCCATTTTGTTGATTGTTTCTTCATTTTTGGTTTCTTTTGTTGTTTATTTTCTTCATTTTGTTGATTATTTTGTTCATTTTTATTAGCTCACTGGCTGATAGGCCATGAACTATTGCAAAGCCGATGCTGTCATCATCGTCGTCGTTGTCTGTGTCGTCTTTGTCGACTTTGTCTTCATTAACAATTTCTTCAAACATCTTCTCTGACAAAACTACTGGTCAGATTAATTTCAAATTTTTTATTTATCTTCCTTGGGACAATGTCTACAAAGTTTGTCCACAGTTTTGAGAAATTTAGATATTGGGATTTTTGATGAATATTTGAAATATTACAAATCTGCCTTTACTTATAATGGGACCATTATATGTAACTATATTATATTTTAATGACTTATAACATGTAAATGGTTACAGATATCCAATCTATCAGTGATCAATAGTTACTATTGATCAATAGTTACTATTGATCACTGAGAGAAAGTCATATATGGAATTTCATTTAATTTGTTGAGTTCTCCTGTGAATGTTGGCCCAGTCTCCTATATTAAGGTGTAATACCACTGATGACCACTAGATGTTGCAACAAAAACCTCTGGCTCCCATAGACTTACCCTGAACTTCCCTCTTCAAATATTAAATCTATAAATGGGCTCATTCTCTGTATTTGTAAACTCTAATAAGAGTGGGATCCTTCTGTAAATTATTCCTTTGTTAATAAGACTTTAGGATGAATAGAACCTCTGATGTTTGATGTGATGGCTTTGATTGGTCATGTGATTGACAGATAAATTCAGAAATAAATGCAAAATAAATGACTTTGGAAAGGATAAATTTAGTGAAAAAAATAGTTTGGAAGTCACTACAAGAATAGTACGAGTCTTTAAGGGATTAAACGAATGACAGTGGTGGTAGATGCTTGTTTTTATGTTCAGTTAATGATATATTGTGCAGAAAAACTCAATCTTGCTTCAGTTTTTTTTCTGTTTTGATGTAATAACCTTCGAATTTACTTTGATGTTCTACATGATCAGTAAATTAAAAATGGGAAAATGTCTGAAAAATGAAAGACAGTTCAAGGTCTTTAAGGTTTAAGTCTGTGACTGAAACGTCCCCTTTTAACCCATAAAGACCCAGAGCTACTTTTATGTCACTTCCAAAATGAATGTTTCTCTATATTTAACCTTTCTTAAGTGATTTATCACCATTTATTATAATATTATCCTCTATATTTTTTCTTTTTTTGTCTAAATCATGTATTTTCCCAATATTTAATTTACTAATCGTGTAGATGTTCATGAAAACTCATGTTCCAGTAAATTCAATAATTATTATATCACAAAACAGAGAAGTGACATTTTCAGCAATGATATCAATAACTTAATGTTAAACCAAGTGTCTCCATCTAATGTCATTTATCAAACTCCATGGGTTTCACTGGTGAGTCCATTTTTGAAATGTATTTATTTTTTCATTTTGTTTATTATTTTCTCTATTATTATTATTTATTATTATTATTATTATTATTATTATCTATTATTTATGGTTTTTTTTATTATTTTGTGAATTTTCTTAATCGCTTTTGTTAATTTTGTTAATTTTATTTATTATGTTATTTGATTTTATTCATTTTGTTGCCCTTTTTAAAAAACATTTCTTCAATTTCCTTCAGTTTGTGGCTCATTTTGTTCAGGTTTTTCATTATTTAATTGATTTATTTTTCATTTTTGTTAATTTTATTTATTACATTGGCTGTTTCTGATCATTTTGTTGCTTATTTTAGTCTGTTTTTACTTCACTTTAGTCAATTATATGCTTATTTCTTCCATATTATTTATTATTTTGTAAGTGTTATTCAGTTTTGTTCATTTTATTCATTAATATATTTAAAAACAAGAAGATGACAGTGTTTCCACGGTAATGACGGAGCCTCTGAATGTCCAAATGGGTCATATCTGATGACCATAAAAAGATGAATAACTGTATTTTACACCAATCATTTAGATGTATTGACCGGATTAGTGGATCAGAAGATATTAAACATTTTAGATCAGTAGATGCTTTTGGCTCTTTGGGTCTCTATGGGATAATGAAATCAGATCATAAATAAATAAATCAACTGCAGAAATGATTCACTGTGTGTGATCGGAGCTGACACATCACATTTATTCTGTGTTAAGAAATTGAAGCAGAGTCACAGTCACATGACGGAGGGTTTTGGCTGCAGGCGGGTGTCCAGATGTCAGCAGTCCATCCAGATGTTGGAGGTCTAATTAATGGAAGATGAGCAGATGCAGGGACTATCTACAGACAGCAGAGGGCGCTGTGAGCCAAGGAACCATGGTCCATGTAAGTCTGAAAATCCAAATGTGTAACTGTATTAGTGCTGTGATGATGACTGGATGATGACGAACAGTGAATCAGCTTCGGAACAATGTGCAACATCACTTCACTGTCTGATTGGACATAATGCATGCATGTGTGTTTGGACAAAATGTCTTGCGTGGTTACATTTCATAGTATGACTAATAGGGTAAATGTTATAGTAAGGAATTTCTCACTATTTATTTGTTATCATCCACTGAATATTATATAAATGGGCTTTCAAACAGCACATAAAGACCCTGTGCTACTTTTGTGCCCGTTCCCAAATAGATTTTTCTCCATATTTAACATTCCTCAAGTGATTTATCACCATTTATTGTATTTTTATCTTCTTTATTTCAGCAAATATCAGGTATTTTCCTATATTTTTTTTTCGTGGTAGTTCTTCTCGGTTCAACTGGACTGGTTTAGCTCTTTTGAATATGTTTCGTCTCTCATCCAAGAGACTTCTTCAGCTGTGAGCAGAGCTGTTGGAGAGTGACAGACACGAGCGGATATTGTCAATTTTGGAGGTGAAGAAATCAATGAAATTGTTGCAGTGTGTGACAGTGTGGTTATGGTGAGATGATGTTTGTGGTTTGAGAAGATGTTTTGAGTTACCTGGGTTATTGTCAATGATTTTGGAGTAGTGTACTGATCTAGCTTTGGAAAGTGCTTTGGTGTATGTCCTTCGGTGTTCTCGGAAAGCCAACTCATGCACCGTCAGGCCAGATGTAACAGAGGCCCGCTCCAGGACTTGGCTGGTCCTTTTCAAGAGTCTTAGCTGTTTCATGAACCAGGGGGCGGAACATGTATAAGTGACAGTCCGGGTCTTCAGTGGAGCATGAAAGTCTAGAATAGAGTGAAGGTTACTGTTGTAAAAATCCATGAGGTCACTGGCTGATGAGTGTGGACGGGGAGACAGGAGCTGAGGATGCTGACTGAGGGAGGTGGAGTCAATGTTCTTGATGTTTCTGAAGGTTATGTGGCGTTTTGGCTTTGTGAGGGGGTAGGGCAGAGGGATCTTTAAGGTGACTGCTTGGTAGGGTGGCCATTTCCACAACACCAAAAAGGAGGACACTTTGCGGCATTTAGTGAAGACTGAATAATCACAACATATAG